>JBBPDC010000149.1:20721545-20745825 GCA_037974485.1 Hemigrammopetersius urotaenia | reverse complement strand
ATCGCAAATAACGGCAGTGCAGGCGAATAACGAATATTATAAAAAGTTACAAAAGGCTGGTCAGGTAAAATATGCTAAGTAATGTTTATTTAACAATAATAAATAGGACATTTATTTATTTTTTTATTTCTCCAGTACAGAGAGCAGAACCGTTAACGTCAGAGCTTATCGGTCCCCCGGTCTTTTATAATTAGGCACCGGGACCGATTAAGAACCGGGTCTCGGTACCCATCCCTTGCTGTGATATGCTTAGATATAAAATTCCAACCTCACATTTGATATTTTTGCAAATATTGAAAGGGACATTTTTAAGCAAAATCTAATAATTTAGAATGTCTATTGAACTTGTGGTCAGGATCTCATCATACATAGGTAGTGAGGCAGGATTATTCATAACTGAAAGGGCTACTGCATCATTTTTTCTAATGCATGGGTGTCAGAATGTAGCTGGAGGGCACATCACTGCATAGGTTTAGTATTTTCTATGCTCTAACATGCCCAATTAATTGTGAGAAGGTTTTGATAATTATCCAGTGAGCTGAATTAGAGAACCTGCCAACTTTTTCAAATGCTGAGTAAAATGTTCTCTAACAGTTTGTGAAGTGTGTGATAATTATCGGAATTAGTTTGGGAAGAGATGTTAGAGCAAATGACTGCCCTCCAGCATTGAACTTTATTGTATGTTAGGCATCATGAATCTGTGGTATGGAGAACCAAGTGGCTTTATGTTGGCAACAAATTAGAATTTTCCTTGACCTCTATAGGTTGAGATGTTATCAGGCAAGGTAGCAGCATTACTGTCATCACAAGCACTGTCAGTTTCATTTGTTATTTGGTGTTGAATGAAAAGGGCCGACTCATAGTTGATATTTCTAAAAATGAAAGCACAGTTTAGATAGCCTGTTAAGCATTTCCTGCTGTATCTGCAAACTCAGCCAGCTCCATGTAGCCTTAGGCTATGTTTAGGCAGCCTAAGCATTTCCCCTCTGTTATCAGACCTTTTCGCTTTCATTTGAGTGCTTATTAGCAAAAAGTCAGGAAGCTGTCTATATACACGAGTACAGCTAATTACCAATTAATTAAAGCTAGGAGTGATTTATAATACACTGTGGAATTTCCTAAAGATTGCACCTTTTAAGGGTTTCCCATTTTCTACATACAACAATCCATCTTTATTTTGCACAGCAAAGGTTTCCATACCATTTTGTGACTACGGGCATGCTGATATTCAGTACAGTCTAAAATCACTAGATTAGATATCCTAAAAACAAGGCCTGGACTTTTACCTCAGTGCTTAATTAACCTTTCAGCAACATGCTGTAAAAATGTGTCAGGACAAGAGTAATACAGCTGATCAGCTAAGCTGTGTCTCAAATGGTTCCGTACTCCCTGCATTGTGTACTATGTAGGAATTAAAATGAAGGCTCCTACACCCAAATAGTGTATAATGTGTGGGACAAAAACCCAATAGCAATTCTGCCGCATTTGCAGAATTCTATAATGGACAGATTGTCCACTATATGGGGGAAAAACCTACATTTTATAACATAGAATTGGGAAGCCTTTTTAGATTCAAAGTGCAACCGGACAAATGTATTATTATCAGCTTAGGTGTTGAAGAGCAAAAATACAGTTTCATATTAGTAACATCACATAAGATGAAAACATGGTATCGTGCCACCCCTAAAAGAAACATTACCAGTTTGTTTGGTCAAAGAGCCCTTCTTGCCTATATGATTGGGGCCCAACTACATACCTTGTGGCAGGATTGCCATCTTCTTGGTTTGAAGTATCCAGCTGACTTCTAACTAGATTTAGCTGATGCTGAGACAATGCCTTGGGCCTGATCAGCCATCTGAGAGGTGACTAACAATGCAGAAAACAGCTTTATTCTGCTTTGCTTCTGCCCATTGTTCACATTCCGCCAATGTTATGTATAGCAAGTACCATATGTTGTTTCCATTCTTCTCTGTCTTGATTAATAACGTTGTCAACTTGATTTGAGATTCAAGCTGTCAGGGTTTAAGGCACCACTGCATACACTATGCACAAAGCTATTGGGACCACCTCTTGGTTATTAAATTCAGGTGGACCCTTTCTTCCAGTGAAGGGAAATCTTAATGCTTTAGCATACCAAGACATGCAGCACCTTTAGGTTGAACTGGAGTGGAGATTATTAGCCAGGCCTTCTTGTCCAACATCAGTGCCTGACCTCATAAATGCTCTTCAGAATGAATTGGCAGAAATTCCCACAGGAACTCCAAAATCCTTTGGGAAATCTTCCAAGAACACTGGAAGCTGTTTAGCTGCAAAGGGGGGACCAACTCTGTCAATGAAGTCCCTGGTGGTGTAAAGGTCAGGCGTCCCAATACTTTTGTCCATATAGTGTATCTCCATGTTAAGTTAGCTTTTACAAAAAAAACAAAAAATTCCTAATTGGGGCCGATGTTGTCATTCAGTCACCCCTGCCAATCTGTTCTAAGCCTGTCCCTGCATTCCTCACAGTTCTTCTATCTTTTGACATTCTGTCCGTCTGCAGTTGTTTGATGTACCCCATGGTCGACCTTTCCTGCTGCCTGAGGAGACTGTGTGTGTTTTTGTGTGTTTTCTCTGCATCGATTGATTACATTTTCTCCCGCGTCTTCGCCTATAATGACTCCATTCTTTATTTGTTATTCGAACCGAATGTCTGTATTGTCATGGCAATGCGGAGGCCTGATATTCAGCATAACAGACAGCAGCCTTCAAAACTTGCTGGTGGCCTATTTATCTGACTGCAGCTTATGGCCTATTAGTGAGAGACCCCTGTCTGTCTCTTCGTCCCACTTTTCTCTGTCCTTCTTCTTGTGTACTTTTTGGAGTCTTTGTGCAGCATTCCCATCTTTGAGTTTTTGTGTGTGTGTGTGTGTGTGTCTTTGTTTGTGCTTGCACCACTCTAGGGAGTCGTATTTAAGAAACTCTGGCAAGGGGAACAAGCCAGCTGCTGCAACAGTATAATAATTCCTCAATTTCCCTGTCGAGTTGAAGACAGTGCCAATAATTCTGCCTAGTGTCCCTGTAGTCTGTGTGGCTGCAAAATATGTACCAAACTCTTCGCTGACACCTGGATATATGTTTTATAAATCAAGAGATTCCGTTTTGAATTGGAAATAGAAATGATTTACAGTAAAGGTGTATATATAGAACATTGCACTTGATCTTAAAATCCAGTGGTGTTTGCATTTCTTGATGTGTTAACATCTGTACTGTACAAAAGTAACTACATTACAGTAAAACATGACCTCCTGCTCCTCAATGTGAGAGTTTCACTAACTGGTTGCGTTGTATTGACTTGTTAGGGGCAGTCTCAGAATCTAGAAATCACTTCTCAATACTGTGTAGTGAATAAAACACCATGCGCTAATAACAACAGTTTCTTAGCTTCATTTTGATGTTCAGGTTGCAGGGGGGGATCCAGCTGCCCCACAAGCTCTTGTCCTTCTAGAATTGGCATATTTTTCTTGTGGCATCCACAATGTTATAAATTAAATTTGAGGAAACAAAATAGTTGATGACACAAATGTGCCAGTCATGGCGTTTCCCCCCAAATAATAAACATTACATTTGGGAAGAAAAAATTTCCATTGCATTATTTGTGCCCTGCTACATGCTCCATACATCCCTAGTTTGGTCACATAATCCTAATGCCCTTTACATACTGAAGATATACTGAGATACAAAGTTATGAGTCAAAACATGCTTTGGCATTCCACTTCAGAAAATGTTAAACAACCTAATATCGACAAAAATGCATGTTATTTGATACTGATGTGCATTTCAAAGTCAACAGCTTGTGTTTCAATTGATGCTTGTTAGAATAAGCCTTTATAAATGCCAGGATAATTTTATGTCAGCTGTCATAAACAGATGTAATGTAAATGTATTAATGCTGCACTTTAGTGCTACCCTGTTTACCTGGTTTTGTAACACATTTGCACAGTACACATCACATCACATCCATGTTTGTTTGACAAACAACTCAATCCAAACTATGCAGTAATAAGGAGTTGGTAGCACCCCCCCCTTTGCTGGTATAACAACTTCTGCTCTTCTGTGAAGGCTTCCGAATAGAATTCGTAATACTGTGGGGAATCACTTCCATTAGTGCAGTCAGACGCTGATGTTAGCCGATAAGGCTGTCTTTCTTTCTCCTGTGAAGCTTTGGGGATTCAGCGTATTACAAAAGCAATGATTTGCAGAGGCTACACAACATACATCCCCTATTGCATACACACAAACACTGCAATACAGGGTACTTCATTTTCAGGAGTGCTTGGGCAGGATAGTAGATCTTAATCTGAGCAGAAATGAATCTGTCTGCATCAGAACAATGAGCCGAACAGCTGCAGGATAAGGCACCAGGTGAATGTCTCGCTAATTAATTCGTTCCCTCATTTTCAGCAGCAGAAAGGTGGGGTCGTCACTCTCAAGCCGTGGCCCCTTCAGGACCAGTTTCTTCTCATTCGCACTCAGCTCCAGGCCCCAGGGGGCCTCACAGCCCCCCACTTCACCTCAGTTCATAACTGGCACATAATTGAATCCTGCATCGACTTCATTTCATTAATTAAATGGTTGCGCTGCCTTTAGCTTCTCGACAGGCTTTGTGTATTTTTTATTTTACCGGTGGAGGCATCAAGGCCCCCACAGCACATTGGGTAAATATCAGCACTGAGATGTCAGTCTTTCAATGTTTGTTACTGTGGCAGTGTGGCATCTAGCGTATCTCCTCCTTCCCGCCACAGCTCTGTGGGAAGTCCTGGTGACATGCAGGCTCATGCCTGGGGGGAACTGCTCTGTTAGCCACTGGGTGCCATAAAAAATGCATGCATGCCATTTTGGAGCCACTTACAGGAGCTGGGCTTCATCTCTGAGCCACTCATCATGGCGTGAAGAGGATGAAAGCAATATGGTCTTGGTTCAAGCAGATTTATGGACATGAACCTTTATAATTAATCCAAAGTAATTTAAACTATTTGTCTTGCTTAATGGATTGTCTCAATGCTGTGGTTGTGTTTTTAATGTATTAAGCATAAAATACTAATGTAACATAAAATGTACAAATTATATAATGTATTTAAAATACAGTAAAGTGTGTTTTTTCACTGATCTGTTCTTTAAAATTCAGAAAAAACACTTTATTAATACAATATGTTAATGCTCATATAGAAGACACATTACTGAGTGTGATGACTGGTAACCTTTTTGACTTTGAAAAACTGACTGGTAAACTCATCAGCTAAATTTAGGGTTTAGGGAGAAAATGTAGGGTTTTTTTTCTCGTCTTCATGTTGTTTTTCATTGCCAAACCTCCAACTAAGGAGGTTTGCCAAATAATTGACCGAACAGCGTACCGTAAGTGACTTGTCCCAATCCTGAATGAAGAAGAATAATGCAAAAAATGCAAGCATAAAAAAATACTCCCTGAAGGTTTCTGCACCTAAGAGAGAAATCAATGTTTTATCGGAATTTATAAACTTAGCCTCGCTAATCTGTGAAGCTGTGCCATGAATGCATCATAAAAATCACAGGTGCAATTAAGTGTGAGCCATTGTATAGTGCCATGTGTATTGAAAGTCTGATAATTTGCTGAAGGTCAGTATTCTTAAGGCTGCATGAGGCATGCAAACAATAAGGCACTTAAGTAAGGCATTTAAAAACATGCATCTAATGTAATAACATTTCATAACGTTCTAGAGGAAAAATGGCATGAAAATTGAGAAAGTAAGCTGCATGACAAACTGGTGATTGTTGGGAAAAGCATTTAGAAATGCTGATGTAAGTCAATTGTCATTTTGTTAATATATAAATTATACACTGTAAATAAGTGCATTCTGTTTGTTCAGTTTCAGTGTGCTTGTTGGCTAATCTCACAGGTGTGACTGCTAGAAGGCTGGAGTACTGTTTGTCTCCCTCTCATTGTCTTTTTTTCACTCTTCCCCTCTTCTCTGCTGTTCTTCATTTGTGCAAAATGGCATTTGTTACACAGATGTGGCCAATATGGAAATTTGACATCAATTAGGCAGCAGCAGGAGCACTTACCAAATTCATTGGCGGCCCTGCAAAGGCAATTTGAGGCCCATTTGAATACTGCGACGAGACCCTCAAAAGCAGTTTGTTGGGTGCTGTGTTTATTTTGGACCAAGATAGATTTTCGTGTGATTGAGTGACTTCTGATCTGTAGTGCGTCAGAAGTCATTGGGCTGAATAAACACAGAGCTTTGGTTTCCTTATTCAAATAGTGCATGGAAAAGGCAGAGGCAGAATTCTCTGAAAACAGCTTTTTGTGGATGGCATGTGACTCCGCTGGGTAGAGCATGCATGCCCAGACCTTTTATCTTAAGGAAACAATGTGTACTGTTTGTGGTGGGCCATAAAAGACAGAACGGGAAACACATAAATAATGTATAAAAGAAGTGGGTTGCAGTTTGTTAGCCTTATGGAATGGAGACTCTTGGGCCATGGATGTTTTTATGATGGAATAAATGTATTTTTCTTTTTTTTCCTTAAGACACACTACATTATGCCATAAACCTGATGAAAATTGATGTTTTGGTGTTTTTGACCAACTAAAACAGGCCAGGACCTCAGTTCAAGGAACACAATTTATGTTACAATCATATTACAATCACAATTTCTATTACAATTTCTATTACAAATCATAATTTTTCTTCATGTAAGAAAATTACAATTATTCAGTCCTTATGCATGTTTGCAGGGAGCTTGAAGGCTAGCAGATGCATTTACACACTTAAATTATTCCACTACAAACAAAATTATACCCAAACAGACACTCATTTTAACAAGCAAACAGTAAGTTCCCTTTATTTATTATATACTGTACATTTGTTATCGAGCTGATGTTTTTGCACATTTTTGCTTAATTTTCTTTTTTGCACACTTGGCTCTGAAAGAGTACTGTATCTGCTGTAATACTGTACTCGTTTACGCTCGTGCTGTTATGGCATTTGTCCACTGCACTGCATGTTGTCCTGTAATGCTGTATCGTTTGCTCTTGGGTTTTGAAGACTTTCCTTCTTGTTTCACTCTGTGCAGTCCTGTCTGTCCTTGTGTAATGTTGTGTTGTTTTGTCTCAGGGTGTGCTTTTTAGAGGGTTGAAATGACAAACAACTACACATTTTTTACTTGACCTACATTGTCTAGTATCATGCCAAGTGAGAGGGACACCCAGGTCCTAGTACCACTTGGAAGCTGGACTTTTTACACCCAATTTGGAAATATCATTACACCCACCATTCCAATTTTTGTCACTTTCTGTAAGAGATAGCTTGTTAAAGCAAACAAATAGATTTTTTTCAATTCAATGGACAATTAGTGGGATATAAGTACTAAGCATCTACAATGGATTTAATGTGGAGAAAATAAGGTTTGCATGTTTTAAGGAGCAAACCACAATCCAAACATACACTTTAAAAATTCATTTATAAATGTATACATTTTACAATCTTTCATTTTCAACTAAATTAAGTAATATTAACTATAATAATATTATTACTATATTAATAATTTGAGATGTGAAGGTTGTTTAACAAATATGATTTTTTTTGGATTAGTGTAGATTTTATTTCACAAGCTATTCTAAAACACAAATAACATCAGTATATTAACACGTCACAGTTTAAGTAAAGGAGTGATTGAACAAGTGAGCGAGTGGCAGCATTTGCTGCTTGCCCATGTATGCGTATCTGTACGAATGTGAAAGAGAGAGAGAGTTTTCCGTTTCTGTTTGGTGAGTGTTTGAATGGTAAGGCGCCAGATTCTCATTGAATTACACTGCGTGCTACTAGGGTCAGAGTGCAGTAAACATGTTAGTTTAAATGTGTGTGTTGCCCTGAAAATGCATTCATCCGCATGATAAAGCTGATAGTGTGTTTGTCTTTATAAATATAAAATCTTAATAAATCTCAGCAGTACTGAGATTTTACTGTGATGTCACTAAAAGGTCACATGCCAACATGAATTATCGCTGGACACATAAATCTGAGTTTAGATTCTTCAAATACAGTTTAAAGACAATGCCCTGAATACCTGGAAACAAATGTAGGTAAGCACTGTTTTATATAACTCAAAAGTGGAATGAAATTGCAGTGTAACAGGAGGGTTAAATGTTCCTAACTTTCTTGTCCTTGCTCAATGCAGCTGTACAAATTCAGTACCATGCGATCATGTAAGCGAGGGAGCTCCTGTCATCCGTCTGAAGATGGACGAGACTCGTAATTCGGCATTCTCTGTCGCTGTCAGTGTGGGGCCATTCATCATCTCTCCATCTCGACACTCAAAATCGGTTTTGTCAAATTAACCTGATAAATCATCACTTTTGATGGTTTTTCATCCTCAGTTTGAAGATATGAGGCCAAATGCACAAAGTCTTTCTATTGGGTTGAGTGGAAGAAAAAAACCCTCAAGTTCTGTATCTGTTTTGATTAGTTCACAGACTCAGTCTGTGGTGCTTGCGTTTTAAATGAACCCTTTTTTGGGAGTTGTGCTAAGTGATGTGTGAATGCTACAAATTTTTACAGACATGAATAATAGAAATAGCGCCGTTAATGACAGGAGTGCTTGATGAATTGCACTGCTGCGTGCTGAGCTGCTGGGGATGATGGGTGTCAAAGGCAGTGTTTTTGTTCTCTGGTAATTGCTCTCACTCCTCTTCGCCATGTTACAACAGATCAATATTTGAATAAATCATAGAGGTATTAACCTGCTCCTCCGCATTCCCCCCAGGAGCCTGTCTACTAGAGGATTTTCTGTGTGTGTGTGTGTGTGTGTGTGTGTGTGTGTGTGTGTGTCTGTCTGAGTGGCTGTGTGTGTCTGTGTTAGGGAGCCTAGGTTGGGGGCACAGAGAAAATAATTTGTGTGTGTGTGCCTGTTTGTTTTTGTACATATTCAGGACAAAACATTTACTTTATGTGTTGTTTGTCATAGAAGTAGTTTTTGCTCTTTTTTTTTGGAGCTAAAGGAAGTGGTTTGGAAGTGGTTTGGAAATAGTCATATTTAGGATTGTCTCTCCCAAATACAGTGGATCAGCCAAGACAAATGAAACTTCTTCAGTTTACAAACATTGCTAACAGTACGAGTCAATAGTCAGCCATCTTTTCTATAAATACATCCCCAACACATTCAAACTGCATCGAGCTGTTCATTAATGTAGAGCAGACGTGGATGTGGTTTAGGACAATGTGTGACTAACTGTGTGAGCTATTTTCACTCCACTCAGGAAAACCACTCCTATCAACTCAAAGACAGTTAAGGCTTGGCCAGAGGGACTTTCTCAGCAGTTGCAGGACTGCTTCAGCAGGACCAATTGGGACATTTTTGAACACCCGGACATAGAGGTGTTTAGTGACAGTGTACTGTGTTACATTAAGAACTGAACAGACATTGTCACAGTAGATAAACGCATCCGGTTGTACCCCAATCAGAAGCCCTGGATGACCAGGGAGGTCCAGCGGCTGCTGAAGGAGAGGAACACTGCCTTCATGTCTGGTGACAAGGCTCTTTACAGCACAGCCTGGACCAACCTGAAGAGGGGCATCCGAAAAGCCACGTGTGACTACAAGAGGAAGATTGAGGACTGTCTGGACAGCAATAACAGCAGACAGGTGTGGACTGGTGTCCAGCACAACACTGACTACAGGAACAATTTCAAAAAGATGGGAGGTGACACATCACTGGCAGAAGAGCAGAACCACTTTTTCGCTAGGTTTTAGACCCTACCAAGTAACCAACACCAACCCCACCCTCACAGTGTAGGAACATGAGGTGAGACCGACAGGCTGGGGTCTTCATCCGGATATTCCTCTGTCTCTGTCCATCATCCCACACTGCCTGAAGTCCTCAGTCCTAGTCCCTCTGCCCATGAAACGGACAATCACCAGTCTCACTGACAACAAGCCAGTAGCACTGACTCCTGTGGTGATGAAGTGCGTTGAGAAGCTCACCAGGAACCACATCATGTCATTAATTTCTTCTCTGTTTGATCCATTTCAGTTTGCCTACAGAGCAAATAGGTCCACTGAGGATGCTGTGGCCACTCCCCTCCACACTGTTCTGTCCCACTTAGAGCAGCAGGGGCTCGGCTGCTCTTCATTGAATTCGGCTCTGCCTTTAACACTATTCTCCCCCAAAGACTGGTGGCCAAACTTTCAGACATAGGTCTCCCACCCCCCACCTGTCTTTGGATTAAGGACTTCTTAAGTAACCGCATACAGAGAGTTAAGAGTGTGCCCCCACTTCTCCACCACCATCAGCCTTGCCACTGCTCCCCCCTGCTCTTTACCCTCTACCCCCACAACTGCATTTTTGCCCACCACAGCGGCATCATCGTTCAGTTTGCTGACGATACCACAGTAGTGGGGCTCATCTCAGGGGAGAATTAATCTGCCTACAGGGATGAGGTAGAGCATCTGACAGTGTGGTGTAAAGATAACAACTCAACACAGCAAAGGCCAAGGAGCTGGTTACAGACTTCAGGAAAAAGGCAAAAAACACCCAAGCACTCATCATCAATGGGGACTGTGTGGAGAAGGTCTCAGACTTCCGCTTCTTAGGCATCAACATCAGGGAGGACCTGACTTGGGGAACGCACACTGCTGAGCTAGTGAAGAAGGCTCAAAAGAGGCTCTACTTCTTGAGGGTTCTCAGGATGGATGGATGGGGTGGAGGAAGCTCAGTGGGTAGGATACTTGCCTCCAGACCAAGAGGTCATGGGTTCGAATCCTACCTTCAACAGACCACCACTGGGTCCCTGAGCAAGACCCTTAACCCCAAGTTGCTCCAGGGAGACTGTCCCCTGTAGTTAGAGATTGAAAGTCGCTTTGGATAAAAGCGTCTGATAAATGCCGTAAATGTAAAAAGAGTTTGAAAAGTGGCAGGGGTCTCTCTGGGCCCAATACTTTGCTTTATAATTTTCAGTTGATTTTCACACCAAACCTTTGCTCTTGTGTATATATGAACAGCTGAGACATGGCTCATGGCTTATGTTGTGTGTTTACATCAACACTGAACACTCGTGGCGGTGGTGCGCTGGCCAAACTTTACGGACTCACACCCAGGCAGACTGTTTATTAATCAGGCAAATCTCAAGTCAGTTCTTCCAAAATTCCATCAGTATGTGGACTTTGCAACAAGAGGGGGGAACGTGCCGGACTGTGTTTACGCAAACATCACTGGTGCATACCACGCGGAACCCTGCTGATGATCCCAACATGCAGACTGAGTGTCAGATGTGCCAGGCCCATTTGAAAGCACATAAAGACCGGCCCCCAAGAGCCAACTCTGCTCTTCAGGAGTACATTAAGTGCACTGACTGGGACATAGTTAGGGAGGCTGCAAACTATGGAGGCTCTATCAGAAGTGCATGGTCGGTGTCGGTGACTGGCAGCATGAATGACATTGCTGTCCAAAAGACAATCACCAAATGCCCTAACTTAAGCTGTGGATGACTGCTGCTTGTATTTTGTCAGCACTTTGTCCATTCTTCACTTATGTGGTGTGGTGTTCTGTTTTTGCTCTTGTCTTGCACCATGGCCCTGAAGGAATTTTGTTTAATTTCACTTTGCACTGTGTGGGCAAAATGAGAGTAAACCTGTTTGACACAAAATGGTACATTAGAACATTGGAACTGGTTGCTTGAGATGCAGAGGAAGGTGAAACCGTATGTTGAGAAGCAGCGAAAAGAACCAGCTTCTAAATGTGACCCACAATACTGAAAACGGTATATTTAGTAGTTGATGCTAGACACAGGAGTGAGTGACACACATTCATGTCCTCACTGGCTACCTACAGGGACCACTCCAATTGCAAAGAGAGCCTGCAACCTGGATAAACATTCATTTAGCATTCCAGCAAATGCCTGTGGCAACGAACATGAGCAGATTTACTTACACTATACACTTAGGCCCACATCCAGGTGTAGCCACATTCCCTACACGGAGAGTGGTTGTAAAAGTGCATTTTTGTCAGATTGACTGATCTGAGTACATGTAAAATAAGGCAAAAATGTTTTTGCACATCATGGGTCTGATGAGATCTTCATTCTTGATATGAGAGATATAATAATCAACAATATAAACAGTTGAATTGGCCTAACTTTTTTGTTAGCATCATTTTTTTGGCTTCATTTTTTTCTCTTTTTTTTTTCTCTCCGTAATTCAGCCATGACCGAATCCATCCACTGGGTTGAACTTCCCAGTCACATGATTGCATCAGTGCTGGATGGTGAAGACCAGCATGTGCTTTCTTCAGGACACCAAATCATTTTCAGACTGCCACTAATGCAACGTGATTGGACAGTTCAACGCACCAGGAGGAGAACACTGACTGACAGTTCTGTTCTGTTAACTAGCACCACGCTGAGGTCCAGTACGTTTCAGGGATTTCCCTGCTCAGAAACACCTGGTTCACCTCGCCAGTTAATTGTCAGGTTTAGTGAATGTGTTTAAGCAGGAGAACGGTCGAACTGTGCTGGACACCAGCCCTCAAAGACCACGTGCTAAGTGATGGAGGGAGAGGGACAGAAATCTTAACCACCCAGAGAGAGTGAGGCATTGCCAGGGATTGAACTTGATTACATTACTGATTACATTATAATTACATTACAGGCTGCAAGTCTGCATATCTGACTACATACATAAATATTTGTGTGTGAACCATTATGGCAGCTACAAAGAGGGACCAAATCCATATGAAAGTTTCTGTACTGAATGCAGTGTTATTAAGTTCACATTTGGTATAATGGTCAGGCCTCTTAGATGGACAAAAGTAAAGGTAGCGCTGGACATGTCGGCTGGTGTTCATGGGGGTGAGGCGGCCCATTACTTTTGTCCATATTAGCAAGCAGCATGATAGGACTGTATGTCTCACCATCCACCCTCCTCCAGAATGTTAGCTGCAGGGTGAATGGCGAGCAGAGAGCTGTGTGGTGGAGTAGTACCAGGGCATGCAAGTGGGTGAGCAATATTCTATATGTGCAAAAGTTTGTTTCAAAACTGACTGACGAGAAATAAAAATGTTTTTTTCTTGATAGAAAGTGTATCATCATGTTCTCAAGTTCTCTTTAACATTTACCACAATATTAAATAGCTCAATACTTGTATTACGGTGAAAGTACCAGCTTTCAAAATATAAAGATTTTTAAAACCTGCGTTAATGCGCAATAAAATAATTGTTGGTGTTAAGTAAACAACGCATTTACTCACAGATCCGCAGGACTGAGCATGGGGCTCCTCCCTTGACGAGAGCCAGGTGAACTGCGTTAAGAGAGAGGCCAGGACTTTTTAGAGAGCAAGAAGACAGAAAAAAGAAATAACTGGCAGCTACTAGAGAGAATGCCCCGAAAGAGGAGAAAGCACAGAAATAGTAGGTAGAGTGTAGAGTCTGTGATGAATTTCAGCCCAGCATGATGGTGGTTTAATTGATGCTTTTGTGAACTGTATGTCTTTTGTTTGAATAAAGTTCCGCTGTGCTCCCGCTCCGATGTCTTTGTGTGTTCTGGAGTGTGTGTTTAGGCCTCCCTGACTGTTAGCAGCAGAACCCTAGTAAAAGTACGTTAAAGGTAATTATTGCCATTTTGTCTAAGAGTGAACAAGAGATTTGTTTTCTTTGAATTCTTCAAGTTCTGTAAACATTGCATCATTTGTCTTATTGTCATTTTCTTTAAAATGATACGTTAAAGAAGAATAGTTTTATTTGGAAATTAGGAGAAATATTATTAGCAGTTCTTAAAATTTAAGACAAAGATGTTCAGTTCAATACTTGCACCTATAAAATATAAAACCTGAGAAACAAACCTTTTTTTTCAGTGGTCTCATTTTTTTCTCATTTTTATATATACACATGTGAAAAGTTTAATTCTGGCAAAGACAACATTTGAAAGGTAAACATTATTGAGATGCAATGAGTTTATTATAAATGACCTGCATTGATATCCATATCATGGAGCACTTTGCCCACATTGATTTTGCTTTCGAAGGAGCCGACACGACTGTGTACAGATCATAGCTCCCCCTCATATTCTCTGTAATGCATAAATACAATCTCAGCATGAATAATACAACAACGTTTCCTCTTTGGAGAGCTATGAAAATATGTATGAGGTGCTGTGCCAGATGTGTTGAGAATGATTGTTTAAATTTCATTGTTGAAGAGCTAAATCTGTTCCATCCCCTAGTGGGACCAGGATGCCACATTTTGGGTTTGGGAGTGGGCAGTTCACGTGCTACCCTTATTATAGAAATAGCACAGACCAGATTTGCCAAACCTTAGTTTTCCCAAACCAAAGTCAATAGTGGGTAATGGTGCTATAGAGTAAAACTAATGCTCCATGTGTTTGCATCACCTTTTTCACTTAAGCCTTAAGCCATTATGTTTTCTGACCTTAAAGGTATGTTAACAGCAGTTGAGGCCTTCATTTTTTCTGTACTTTTGTCCACATACATAAGAGTATGAGATTTGATTCCAAACTACTCTTTGAATGTCATGAAGAACATGCAGGCTGCAGAGACCACAGAGCAGTGCAATCAACTGCTGTTTACGATAAAGAGCTTTGATTTTGACAATCGTGCTCACAGTCATGATTGAAGCAATCAGAGGAACACCTGAGCATTACCACATTGAACTTTGTTTACAACACTGAAGCTACTGATGTGACACCAAATGGTCATACTTTTGTCTCTGAGGGAAAACAGATGTGTATAGCTGGGGAGGTGCATGACCTGCTACACCAGCTTTTTCCCCACAACAGTGCATTTGGAATAATCATAATGCTTACACTAATGCAGGGAATGTTTTTCTCTATTTTTTGGGGGTCTTGCACCTTTCTTTCTGATACACATATATTTGGACTACTTATGGAAGTTTCACAGCTAGACATTTCATTTTTTAATGAAAGTCAAATTCTTGTCATGCTTATTCTATTTAAATGTTTCATTAGAAAAAGACCTGCTTATCATTTGTGAAAAATTAGGCAAAATTACGAAGATGTGAGTGGGTGGGCCAAACTGTCGTAGGCTGAAAGTTGCTAATTGTTAGTATTTGTGACATCACAAAAACAGCAGTTTCCTGGTGGGATGGAACGAGGCTCAAGTAAAACATGTATTAGGAAAATGGAGCATGTCTCGGCCTGCGTGAATCAGCAAGGCTTTAGAACTAAGCAGAGCACTTGCGCAGAATGCATAGTGCTTTGTGATAACAGGTCTTGAAACAGCTGCTTAGTATTCATGTGGAGATTGGGGGGGGGGTCGTGCGTAATGTGGCAGCCGTGACAGAGACGCATGCCTCACATGCACAGGCATGGCATACTTAGAACTCAGAAGCTCTGTGGGTGGGGCATACACAACAGGACTATACAACAACATGGACAAAGCATGAGCCACTGATGACATTTCATGGACATTTACTTCATTTCTTTGACGCTTTTGCTATGGTGCCTTTAATACAGGCATATACATGTTCTGTTTTGATTTGCCAGTCTTGTTCTAAAGAAATAACAGGCAGAGTACAAAGCTGCTGGCCAAATAGGAAATGTGGATTAATGGAAATCAGTTGTTTTTTGTGATGTTTCTTTTTAGTGATAGGGACACAAATGTGCAAAAGAAAAGGATCAGGGTGCTCACAGAACAATTTCATTTTTAGTCAGGGGGTTCATTTGAAAATTACAGCCCTCTGTGATCGTTTTAATCTCATATTTTTGGATTGGCCAGTCAGTTCTTGTATGTCTGTGGCTGCAGAGATGACTAGTTTTAGCAGTCCTACATTGGCTCCCCATACAATTGTATGATTCACTGTAAAATAGAAATGAAAAACCTAAAACATATCCATTAGCTTTTAGGAGCAGTTGACTGCATTGTGTACTTTCGCCAACATACGTTGGTATAAATGTGCTTTAAAAATTTCATTTACCCACACACTTATTTAGTATTACAAAAGACCAGTGACAAACAATGCCTAATAGAGCTAGGCCTGCCTTTGGACCATAAATATCAAAACATGGTCAATCGATCAGTCAATCAATACAAAAACACACCTCTAAGGCAATGGTAATTCCTGCTATGGTCCCTATGAAATTCTAATAACTTGACAGTGCTAAACTAATGCCATTGAATTGTTCTGGTTGATTCCTCCATCACTTAAGCACTGACAGCTATTACAGTTACAGGCATACTAATCAGATCAGTCCAGAAAGTAAGGAACATTATATGTGTGTGAAATAGAGGCTTTAACTTAAACATGTAACATACTGTTAAATATAGGTTGATAGCAAGGTTTTAATTTGATGCGAATAGAGTGACGCTCCGGTTTAATATACAGCCTTTAATGGGGAAGTAATTATGAACCAAATGCTATTAGTATACGTTAGTGAGATTCTCTAATCTGTTGGATCATAACACACTTTTAATTAGGTAATCAGTAATGTGTAATAGAATATGTTCCGAAAGTAACCTTCTCGCCTCTGATGAGGTGAGGATGTGATGAGGTCTGTGTATCGGGGGATGAGAGAACGTCAGAAATGGATGGTACTGCCAACTGTCAACACTGTGTGTGTGAAACTGAGGAGAGCACTTCTTAAAGCGACAGCGTCTTGGTTTTGGAGAGCTCTGCGGGGATGCTACAATTTGCTACCTGAATGCAGCTGCGCAATTTGGTTTTAAATGTAATAAATAAATGTTGGTAAATAAGCATAAGATCAATTTACTTCAATCTTTTGGAGTCCTTGCATTGTGGCAGAAAACCACACAGGCATGGAGAGAACATGAAAACTCCACACAGAAGGTCCCCTGGTCACCCAGGCCAGGAATCGAGCTCAGGACCTTCTCACAGCGAGGTGACAGTGCTGACCCCTTTGCCGACACACCACCCAACTTCCATCATGTTACCCAAAATAATTTGTTAATATTTTTCAATATTTTCTCGTTTACATAGTTAATATACAGAACCAAATTACCCCACCATTAACATGTGATGCAACACATTTAAAAACTGGTTAACATTTATATAACGTTGGTCCTCCAAACCCCAGTAGAAACACCAATGAAGGGATGTCTGTAACTGATAAGGATGCTTGCAACACCCAATGTTATTACTGGCCAGCAGTCTTCTCAAATGATAATATTGCAATAATGATTGACAGATTCTCAACTCTAATCTCCTGTGACATATAATGTAACATTTATGGTCAAGCGCCTGTCAGAAAATGCACAAGCAAGAAGTTACGTGAAAACATGCAGATGCTTCAATTTTTCTGCATAGTTATAGGTCCCCAAAAGCAGATCATTTTCTTCACCACCTGAGTTTGTACAGCAAGATTTTGCTTCACAGTCAACCGAAAGGGTTTTTAGTGCACTTTTGCCTAATGAGGTCCAGGTGGAACAATGTCTACTCAGACCACCTTTAAAAAACTAAGGTCAAAGCTTAGGTCACCGCAAGAAAAAGGCCGTACTCAGACAGTTTCTGTAGCAAGAGGAAAGAGAAATGGCTGCCAGCACGCCGCAGGCAAGCATGTCATGTGCCAGTATTGCCAGGCACCGTGAAGCAAGCTGCTTGGCCAAGGCCCGACTACGGCCAAGCCTTCAGCAAACTGAGTCAGGACCTTTCTCATGGATGAGTCACACTTCAGCCTGTCCACACAGATGTGGAGGATGAGAGGAAAGAGTCATGCTGATGGATGTGTCCCGGAAATTGACCCCTGGGGTGGAAGCACTGTAATGGTTCGAGCTGGTGTGGGCAGCTTAACTTCACTGAGGGCTGACAGTGTGCTATGATAACGGTTTCCAGCAAGAGCTGCAACAGTTAGTGAGTATAATTGCTTATAGAAAAAGCTGCCTTGTTGAAAACAAAAGCACTATAATGTTCTTGAATTTTCATATGATTCTGACACATATGTACTGAAATGTGTCACATATACTGATACATTTCAATACATTAAAGGAAATGTAGCAGCCTTTGTGACACCCTACTGTTTTGTTTGTTCCAAAAGACAAAAACAATACTTGTTTGAATGATTGCAGATCTATTACGGGGCAAAGGAAGATGTATATTACATTAGTTAAATGGAAAAAAGTAAGCATTGATTATTGAAATAATGCTAGCTGGTCCCATTTTTCCAACCCTTGCCCTGGAGTTGTTTTTGTCCTTCTATAACATACGTGATCCAACAAACGTGGCCATTAATTGACCCCTGAAGTCATATGGCCATTCTGCATTCTGCGTCCTGTCCACATTAGGGATTACTTCTGAGGTCCTTAAGTCCTTCCTTAGTTGAATAGGGAAAACACTTTAATGTGCATGCTCCAGGGCTATAGGCATGATGTGCACAAAATCATCATTTCCTAGGTGAGACAGTTTGACAATACCCTGCAGCAAGACAATTCAAGGAAGCACAAGTCAACTTTGGTTTCCCCGAGGAATTCTGATGTGTGCTGCCCTGCTGTCTTGTCCTTCCTTGATCTTGTCACCTTTGTGCACCTATGGAATATCCTGAAGCATCAGGAGATGTGATCAGGAGAAATGACCTTCTACCTCTTACCCACCAGTGGCCAACAGTTTCATCAGAACATCCTGCTGGGATGGAAAGCAAGAAATTGTCGTTCTCCTCTTGGCGACGTCCATCAAATGTATGAGCTGGCTGTTGTGGGCAGGAACACAAAGAATCAAAGTGTTATAGACAAACTGTCTAATGTTCAAATTTGCTGTTGTTTTCCTTAAATAGTTGTGTGACTATTTGCTGAATCAGAAATCTTTATTCATTCCGGAGGAAATTGCTTAATTAACAGTAATCCTATTTGGCTCCTTCTCTTCTTTCTCTTCTTCTTCCTTCACAATGCTGTGGAGGAATGCTGGCCCATATTTCCCAGTAGAATTTCCTCAACTCCTTCTATTTTTGGGCATGAACTGCTGAGTTTAAAGTCGTGCCACAGTGAGGAATTTGAGTAGGATGTCTTTTCTTTTGAACCATTCAGATTTTAACTTACCTTGGTGGTTCAGATCATAGCCTTGCTGTATAACCCAAATGCTTTTGAGCTTTAGATCATCTATTAATGGCCAAATGTTCTCCTGTGAGACTGTGCAGTGGAAAAAAAGGATTCATGGTTCAACAATCATGGCATGTAGCCCAGGCTCTGAAGCAGCAAAGCATAGCCACACCATCACACTACCACCACCATGTTTGACTGTTGGCATGTTTTTCTGTGCTTCTGTGTGATTGTTGAATGCTGTAATGCTTATGTCAGATGGTTCTATTTAACCCTTTCAGATGGCCCACAGGACAAAGCTGCCCAGTCACCAATTTTAAACACATCCCCACAAGGCTGACAACCTAAGCTGTTTTATGGCATAATATCATTAAATGACTATATGGCTGTTACCCTTTACACAGTTTTTTCCCTTTATTCCACAGAAATGTTTTTTTAAACTGGATATATGTGGATACATTTTGAAGTCACAGTTTTTTTCATGTATATATATGATAGGAAATATATGAAAACTTTTGCATTTTAATACATTTCCTATCATATTTACACTACGCGGTTTTGGGTCAGGCTGCATAGTGTCAAATAATGGAACATTAAGTTCAGGCTGGAAAATAATTAAGCAATATTTAGATTAGAGTCATCAGAATGATCTGTTAAAAAGTAAACACTAACGCTGGCCTACATACTCATTGTCTACTAACCGTTGAAACCCTGGATTGAAATTTGTGAGCTGGTTTCTTTCACTGACCATTTCTATTATTGCAGTAGTGCTTGAAATTTTAGGCCAACAACAAGTGTCATTTCTTTTATAATGTAGATTATGAACTCAATCATCAAGATTCCCATCTGCTCCACCCCCTGTTTAGTATCTCAATGATTCACACTGACCTGATTTTCCCTTGGGAGTCATGCAAATGAATCCCTGATTATTGCTTTGATTACAGGAGGTCGCTATCTTGCAAAACCCTTCACTGCACTTTTATCAGCCCCAATATCCACACAATCACACACACACCCTGCCACTCTACTTGCTTTTTTTGTTTGTAGCCTTTTCCCATAATCAGAGCTTTTACACAATCCCTCCGTCACCAAAGGATGACCAAGAATGATACCCTTTGGACAGCGGACTTGTCAGGGCTAGTCCAATCGATGGTGGCCTCTGATTAAACCCTTTATACGGGCCGAGACAACTTTTGTGATTCAGTGTAGCCAAAGAAGGGGCGGGGCTGACCTTGCTCTCGGACGGTGTTCTGATGAAAATTGGGCACCCAGTAAATAGATTTAACACTGCACTGTTTTCATCGCTGCAGACAGGAGATTAGGATATAGAAATGGAAGACTTGGACATTTCTGTGAGCTCCAGATCAGCGGCGAGTGCCCAATGAATAATATGCTGCACATTTGGCCTTGAGCATCCGATTAGTGCGCTGGCTTCTCACCAAAAAGAAAGGCCAGCTATGTGCAACTGCAATGAGAATCAAACACACTCATATTCATGTCCCTTTCTCTCTGGCCTTGAGGACCGTGATGGCCATGAAATCTGATTGCATTGCAATTCTTTAGCTGTGCAGTGCATTGTAAAAGGTCACATTTTATCATAGGATAATTCAGGTGAATTGTTTAAAAAATGGTGCAGTTCCTGTCTGAGGTAATTTGTGTGTGGATTTTGCATGTTCCCACCACATCTGCATGGGATTCTGCCAGGTGCTCTAGTTTCCTCCCACAGTCCAAAGATATGCATGTCAGGCAGATTGAAAATGTATTTGTGTGTATGTGCGTGTTTGTGTGTGTGTGTGTGACGGAGAGAGAGAGAGAGAGAGAGATAGAGAGTGAGTGTGTGAATATGTTTGTCCAGGATGTGTTTCCACCTTTCACCAGAGATGTTCACAAGTCATTTTTACCAAGTCAAGTCTCAAGTCTTTTTGCTCGAGTCCAAGTCAAATCAAGTCAAAGTCTTTGAGTGGCAATGTTCACTAATAGCGGCTCTAAATGAGGGATTTTCGAGCTGTAAATGTTGAGCTGTAAATGTTTAGAAGATATACTAATTTGCCATGCCCCGTGATACAATTGGCAGTTGCTTAGCAGGGTGTCACGGCTGAGGGCCATTGATGGCCACCGTGTTTTGCGTTGACTTTTGTTTTGCCCTGTGTCACGTGTTTTTGGTTCCCCACCTGTTTCCTGTCTGTGTTCCCCAGCTGCCTTGTGTTTCCCGTAATGTCCCAGTGTATATAGGCCTGTGTCTGTTTGTGTATCCTCGTGTCTCCATCGCCTCATTCCTGAGTGTGTCCAGTCCCCGTTTCCTGTTTATGTTTTCTGAAGGACCGCGTGCCGGTTTGAGTTCCTGTTTTGTTTTCCTTTCTGTTAATAAAACTTGAGCACCAGCATGCCAGCCTGCCTGTCCCGTCTCTGCCCACTCGGAGGTAAATCAGAGTGTGGGCTTTGCGGCCCGTACTCTGACAGAGGGTGCGGGACTGCGTGCTGTGATATGCCCTCACCAACATGGAGGATTTGCCTTAAATGATCATAAATCTAAATGTTAAATATGAAAAATATATCTCTCACTCTAAATGTGAAACTTCACAGTTAGATAGGGTAGCACTTTTCCAATAATCCCTTGAAAACCGTTATTATCTGAAAACCATTCACCTTGGACAAAAGTAATGGGACACCAGGTCGAGGTGAATAAATAGTTCCATGAAATGAAAATTATTCACAATTTATGACCGAGTCAAGTCTTGTGTCATTGAGGGAAAGTCTGAAGTCAAGTTACAAGACTTTGTTTGTGCAAGTTAAGTGTGACTCGAGTCCCCATCACTGCCTTTCACCATATGACCGCTGGGATAGGCTCCAACACCCCCCACAGCCCAAGCTAGGGATTAGCGGTTCAGAGAATGGATGGATGGACTGATTGAAGATCCAGGAATTCACTTTCTTCTAATGTAGAAAACATTATTTGATTATATGATTATTTCAAGTTATAGGAAGCAAATCATTTCTGTGTCATTTTTCAGTGATGTTAAACCAAAGGAATTTTTCTATTTTTAAATTTGAAACATTAGCACCTTTTTATTATCACAAAATTGTATTAAGATCCATTACAGTCAGTTCTAACCTTCCAGTATTAATGCAGATGATTCACCTTGATTTTGTTTTCCTTTTTTTCCTCTTTATACCGTCCCAGTTTTCTTCACGTTGCCTGCGGTGCCATGTCGGTGGTGACAGAGGTGAAGGCGAACGTGTTGTGTGCTAATACTTAGAACATATATGAGGAGTAGCCATGATCCCATCCACTGCCATGCATCTGGAGGGCCCTGGGCTATGGAGCCATCCTTCCTTTCTTATTGAGTTTACTCCCACAGATTCAGTTGCACTGTGTTTCTCAGAATTACACCTCTGTCTCTGTCTCTCTTCTCTGACCTGAGGGAACCAGCCTGTCTGCTTCTTTCTCTGACACTGGGCCTGGTAGAATGGAGAAAACAACACTCCTAGAAGTTGCAGCAAAGCCAGCGACAAGGCAATAATTTTGATAAATTATTATATTTTAGATTTTTACTCATAGATCATTGAAGTAGCAGAGAAATTCTGTCAAACCAAAACTACATAACTTTTCCCCATAACTTTCCAACATTTTTTGACATCAAAATATAGATTAAAGATTTAAACCTGTGGATTCTGAATGCAAGTGAAATATAAATTATATGTAGTAGTTTTGTTCTTACACACACATAATTATAATTTATATATAAAACTGTGTAATAATCACTGTAGATCTAGGCATATATGGATTAAGGTTAAGGATGACTGCTAATGAGCTGTATATGAGCAACAAGACTCAAATCTGTTGACAGAAAATGAATATTTTAAATGTAAGTGCAGTTGTGTAACAACCTATGCATTGGGATGTGTAATTAGATTTGAACAGTGTAGCAAATTATGCTATCTTTATGTTTCTAAGAGCTTAAAAGCTGCAGTTAATTAGCCAAACATCATTGGCTGATTTCTCAGACATAACACTAAGTCTTGAACTGAGGCAAGTGGTATTTATGATCAGTTTAGATCTGTAATGTTTGCAATCATGTTTTATTGCAAGTAATGTCCTAAATCCATTAATAGGCCAATAATAAGCCCTCTCAAAAGCTCATTATGATTTAAACCAGTGGTTCTCTGCCCAAAGTCAGAAAATATTTGCCTACAGAGGTGCCTATGCTTATTTTTAAATGTTTTGAGAATAACATTATCTATGAAATCCAAGTGAATGGTAAAGGGGAACAAAAGTGTGTGGCCACAGTGAGTGGAAGAAAGAGAGTTGGCAACTCAAGACTTAAGACCCTTAGTGTGGGCTGTGGGAGAACCTAAACTAGGACCACCAATGTGGTAGATTAATGAAACCTGTGTTCATTTTAATAATTTTGATAGACACAACCAATAAACATGCAATATTTACAGCAGAAGTTCTCAATTTCATTCCAGTTTGGTAGTTTCCCCCAAAACACTCCGAGTAAGCCTGGCATTTAGTTTACATGAGACGTATACTAACTAGTAAAACAATATCATAATAAGTTACAGATCATGTTCCATGATATGATCAGCTTGCATGTGACCAGCAGACTTTCCTGTGCCACAGAATCTACTCTGTGTAAAATTAGAAACCAACAAGAGAGGGAAAAATTAGTCTTATCTCTTCAAACCGCAATAACACTAAGCTAACAAAACAGGCATTAGCATTAGCTGGCTAGTAATGCCTGCTATCACAGCTTATGTAGCTTACAAAATGAAAAACCACCAACTATGAAATATCTCAATCGGAAGGACCTCATTGATTAGCCATTTCATGAGAATAGTTTCATGAAGTTGAGACATTTTTAACTTGAAGCAGTTGAGTTACAAATCGTTGTCAGGGCACTTTATATTATGCAACCTGAATGTAACTTTACAAAAAAAAAAATGCATGCTCACTCACTCGCCCTCCTGAGGAAACTGAAAACCTCGACTAGGTGGCTACTCTCATTTACTCTGTTCTACTCAACTCATGTATTTTTTTTGGATAATAAATGCTTGGCTGTCATTAAGCTCCAACATTGTTACCCGGTTTCCGTTGTTTAACTTGCGCACATCTGTCTAACAATAGGCAATGTCTCTGTCAAGCGTGAAGTGTGAGGGGAAAAGGGGAGAGGACACACGTAAACAAAGGAACAGAAAACAAACAAACTGGGCAAGACCCGTGCTCCGGACAAGGTAAACAAAGAAGGCTGCAC
>JBBPDC010000149.1:20680977-20698405 GCA_037974485.1 Hemigrammopetersius urotaenia | reverse complement strand
ACAGAAAACAGCTGACTAACAGAACACGTGATACAAGAACAGAACGGGCAGACATATCAAAATAAAAGACCTGGAACATGCGCAGAGAAAACAAAGGAAAATCAACAAAAAAACATTGGCATTTAACCGGCCACTGACCAGACCGTGACACTAAAGCGTATTTTGCTTGCAGGTGTGCGTGCAAATGTTTTTATAAATCTGACTTCTTCTTTGCATACACCATTTTCGTATTTTTAGGGGCACGTAACCTTTTGAGTTCTATGTAAATTTTCATAAATAAAACCCTAAATCATTCCAGGTCAGAAAAACCTGGTTGGTAAAAAGCATGGTCTTCTATTGATTGCACCTTGGCGGTATTTACAAGAAGCCTGAAAAAATTCCCTTGCAGATTCCTCAAGGAAAATGAAAGCAAGTCACCCAAAAGGAATGAAACTGTAATAAATACAATGAGTGGGCACAAAAAAATGATATTGTATTTGCTACTGAGGCTTCTGAGCAATTTTCTGTTTAATCGCATTTTCCTGAGGCAGAAAAACAAACTGGTACCTAATGGCCATAGTTGGGACATGACAGAAATAAACGGGTGTTCTCTGATCTTTGCATAGCACTGCATATAGGGACTGCTTTGTTACTAGAAAGATGGAACTAAGGTTTATATTTGGAGCTTTTCTCGGTTTCCCCAGAGATCAAGACTCATGCTCAGAGATTCATGCAATTAGCAATAGAACACATTTTGTACTCATGGTTTGACTTCCCTCTGGTGTGGCTTGTAGTCTGTGTGTTAGCATTGACATGCTGCAGGAGTTTAGGAGGCTAGCAAAGGAATGGCTTCATGAAGATATCTTCCCTAATGCATTCATGCTGCCTCGCACTCTCCGTATCATAGCCTGGGAATATGCATAAAAGCTTTGGGATATTTCTCTCTTAGGCCTGACATTATATTACTCTGAGAAATGATACAATTCTCAGAGTTCAGTGGTAATTGTGGAGATAAGTTTAATACCCCTTTCCCCAGACACACGCTTCAGCCAAGAGATGAAAAGGCCTGGAATTATTAATGAGAGGAGAGGGAAAGGAACCTTGGCTTGCCAGCGCTTTAATGTCCTTATCTTTTTAGCACAGGGGCCCGCTCGCCACCACCAGGCCCTCCCAAGTATGCTAATGCCCCATCAATTGGGCAGGCTCTGAATTGGGCTGGTGCTAATTTCCCTCCCCAAACGTGTGCTACTTAATGTATATTATGACTGTGTCAGTGAGAGAGATGGGCTAGTACACAGCTCTAATTGATGATATGACTGCGGGAGTCTTTCTACTGCGAGAGTATGTGTGCTGTTGCTGTTTGGGCGTCTAAACCTGGGTGGCATTGTTTAGCTAATCCAGTACACCCAGCTACCCTAGTGGCCAAGCAGTAAAAATTATTTTGAAAGGGGGCTGGGGTGTGCGCAGTGCTCTACGTCTGAGAGCACCCCCCAACCCCCCCCCCCCCCCTTACGTCAATGTAATTTATTTTGGGGACATTTGTTGGTCAGAATTTCACATGAAATGGTATGTTATAGGAACCAGATGTCATGTGTCAATACAAATACAGACATTTTATTTCCAATCTAAAATGATCTTTACTCTTTATATATGCATAGCTGATAACTTTGCCTTACAAAAACCTAAATGTGCTCCTTTGGCATAAAAGAGGAAAAATTTAATTTGAAAAGTTGACCTGCCTCCTGGGGAGGGCTCTGCCTTGTGGAGGGTGGGCTTCCCTGTGGGGTTATCGGGAAGCCCCTCCCAGTGGGCGGATGGCTCATGAATGTGTGGAGCTCGGACCCTGCACTCTGCACCTGACCCGTGGCCACTGGAGCCCATGTCTCCCCCTATTTTCTGTCACTCTGTATTTTCTTCACCCCTGTCTGATTTGGCTTAATTTTAAATCAAATAATTGAAATAAATAAATAAAAAATCCAGATAACAAGAGGGGCATGTACCGTCAAGCCCCACTTGGCAAAGCAAAGGTGTCTGGCACACCAAGGCACCCAGCTTCACATTCTGCTAAGATGCCGACAGGTTAAAAAAAAAAATAATAATTTGAAAACTCAAATTCATATCTCAAATCTATTGTAAGAACAACATATTTATAACTGATTTCTGTGAGAACTTTCTGTGAGTGAGGTTTCAGAAGCTTTAGAATGCTTTAGATGTTTCGCTACTGTCGCCATCACAGCAAACAGTCCAGTTGTTCAGTATTTCTCTAGGACATTCAGTGGAGTTTGAATGACTTTCACTCTGAATGACATTCTTTCCAGGCCTTTTTATTTATGCACAATTTTGTAACTCTATTTCTCATGAATGGGGGAAGGTCATGATACTGCCGGTTTGTCCACTGTCATCACCACTGTTAAAGACGGTGCCAATTGTGGTATCGGATGTAAGTTCCTATTAAATGTTAAAGAAAACCTCATTAAAGTAAATACATAGATCATGTGCTACTGCTCATGATCCTCACCAAGATATTGTAAAACATGCAGTGACTAGCTGGTCCATCACAGTGTAGGCTGTGTGTGTATGTGTAGGCGCAGCAGAGCTGTCCTCCTTTCTTCCTTTGTGTTTGTGAGGCTTCTTCTTTTTCCTTTCTCTCTTCAATGCCACTGCAAGGTTTTTCTCCTACTGTTGAGTTTCTCCACCTGTAAGCACAGTATCTGTCATGGATGACAGATTTAAGCTCCCTTCCACTCCAGTTTTCGGAGAGCACTGAGCTTTTCAGGAAAAGATTGTTTCTGAAAGTGTCTTTCCTGGTAGATCTTTCCAAAATAGCTCTAAAAAATGAGTTTTGTTAAAAATTTATTTACAGATTCCTATGAACTTATGGCTGTCACACGCACAGGGTCACGTGACGTCAATCGGCAATCGGCAATGGCTTCGTTACAGAAGCCCTTTAATGGGAAAGACACCAGTATCTGACATTTTTTCACACTGTATTTTTTTTTTTTACTTTAAAACAAAGTGATTATATCACCAACTATGCATCTCATGTGAAACTTAAGAGATTATCTGCAAATTATTTTTGATACATTTAGACTGGGTGTATGGGTGTCGTGTGGGGGGGTTGGCTGTGTGCTGTTTTGTATTTGTCAAGAGGAGGGGGTAATTTTGTTGTTGTGGAGATAGGGGTTTCATCTTCCCGACCAGGGGCGGGTTGTTTTGTCAATCCTTTTGGGTGTTTCCTTTTTATTGACAGGGGAGTTCGTTTTGTCAACCATTGCAGGCATTTTTGTGGAGATCATTATCATAGTGGCAGAGATTTTGCTGTGGCAGGCCACCATGGAGAAATGTTACTTATGGAAGCACTGCATGCTTCCTGTTTGTAGTAATCACTGTCAGAAACATTATTAGGAAATGGAAGTTACATTTACGGCACTTTTATCCGAAGCGACTTCCATTCCCTAACTACAGGGGACAGCCTCCCTGGAGCACCTTGGGGTTAAAGGTCTTGCTCAGGTATCAGGTGGTGGTATGCTGAAGGTAGGATTCAAACCCATGACCTCTTGGTACAGAGGCAAGTATTCTAGCAATTTAAGCCACCACCCTAAGTTGAGCAGAACTGTGCACACAAGAATAGTTAAGACAAGATCTCAAATTCAATCTTAGAATAAATTGCTCATTAACTGGCTAGGCATGCAAAGCAAAACCCCCACACCACTGCCAAGAACCTGGAAGAACATTCACCTGGCACTGGAATAGTTATGCACTGGTCCTCTTTGTAGTAATGTTTAATGAACATCATCTACATTGAAGGGTCATGAGGTAACATTTAAGAAATCATCCCAGAAGTCATTTGTATGTATGTAACAAAAAACCTAGATGGACTAGAGGCATTTTGAAATAAAAATGTTGTGGTCTGATAAAACCAAAGAAAACTCAGAAACCTTCTGGGGCCTGCATGTAGTATTATAAACATAAAAAATGCAAGATATAGTAGAAATTAGTGCAGGTGTAAATATCAATTAAATCGAATTCAAGTCAGGTAGGTTTTTACTGTCATTTCAACCATATACCAGTACACAGTAACGCTAAACAACATTCTTCTGGGACTCGAGTCAGGTCAAACAGGTATGCAAAGCAATAAGGTTGCGTTGGGAGGAAAAAAGAAATGTATTTCAAGGAAATATTACTATTCTGGCTGTTAAGCAAGCAGGCGAACTTAATATGCTTTGAGTTGTGTGGCAGCCAGTGGGACAGAAAATCTTGTGACTGAAAAATTCTATGAAATATTCTGAAAACTACTGTCCCACAATGGGGATCTTGTGTCCCAGAGGCTGCACATCTGATTTGCCCAACAAGAAACGGATGAATGAAAAAAAAAAGAAGAAACCAGACACATTTGTCATGCATTATTATTATTATTATTATTATTATTATTATTATTATTATTATTATTATTATTATATGGTTTTAACTCTTTCCTGCCTGAACGGAATATTCCAGTTTTTGATTCCAGTGGGTGCTGACACATCTACTTTGAAAATGTTTTGATTTATTGCTAGTATGCATTTTAGAATATATATGTTATGCTTATTTTATTTTACTTTTCTTCTGAATCCAAACAAGCCACTGACCTAAGAAACTGGGTTTGGATACCATTTTCAATTAAACAGAAAGTGAAAAACACAAAAATTCATTTTTCTTTGAATTGTCATCATTATAAGTGTTATTAGACAGCAGTTGTAATTTTGGCCCATTCAGTAACCCTCACTCTCACTTTCATCAAAACCTAACAAAATCATTTTCTAAAATAGACCTTGTTATAAGTGACACACAGTATAATTGTCTCCTTCAGCTATGGTCAATGAACATGACACATTTTTGATCCTACTATTTGGACAGCCTTGATTTTTTTTGCCATGTGTATGATTCAAAAAACAATGAAACGTAAAAACAAACTAAATAATCTATGAAATGGTAGAATGTTTACAGACATCAGATTAAGCTACTTCTGCAGAATATGTGACTATATGTGACAAAAAATACATTTGATGTTTGTTATAAGCTGCTGATACTGTAAAACCTGCTTGGTTGTTGCTATGCCAACCACACAGGACCAACACAATAATGCAACATTTTCGCCAAATGAAACATCATGTTGGATGCATGAGTTTTAATTTAATTCTGCTTATAATCACCATTTTTATACTGCAGTCTTTTCGTGGTTATATAAGTCTGTGTATGTTGTTTTTTATGCACATGCTTCATAAACTCTCTGCCTATTTGCCAGTTTCATAATTAGCAATAATAAGACTCATATGTCAAGAGGAATACACCTTAAACCTGCCGCTATAGTCTGTCTCTGAATTGCGTGGTGAGGAAATGTTTCCATTTACCTTTTGAGTCAGGTTTGAGTCACATTTTACACAAGGGCTGGCACATTGCCTTCAGGCACAACTTCACTCCTCCGTTTATTCTTCCCCTTCTCTGCGGGAGTGAGGGAGGAAGGCGTGACTGTGCCTGTGTTAGCCATGATCGCTGCTAACAACCAGAGATGTGAGATTGAGCACTGTCCCAATCAGTGCACCCCGAGAGTGGGCCAGCAGTGCGAAGAGCATGCTAGAAATCACAAGCACACACACACACACACACACACAGACACACACACAAACGCACACAGTCGATGCAGTACAGTAATCCCACACACAGTTTGGCAGCCTGCCTGCCTGCCTTCCTGCCTGTTGCTAGTGTATAAGTCTTCCAGCTCAGGTCACCACACTCATCACCCCACTCTCAGCGGGGGTTTCTCAGTGTGTGCTTAAAAAAAGGCCCAAGGCCCTGCGTACATGCTGATATCCCAGCCCATAGCCTGTGGTGCTGCGGAGGGAGAGCTCACCTGCAAATCTCCATCATTATCGAAGCGCCCTGAACTCTGTAAAGCAGCTGTGATTTTTTTCGGCTTCTGTGTTTCTGATGTTCTCACCAACTTTATGGAGGTATATGCTTAAATAGAAAAGCTTTGCTGGATGTAATGACATATTAGCTAAGTAACCCACAAATGTTCCTTTTTTTGTTGCTATACCGCTCAAATGTAATGATGTATTTACAAATTTAATCTACACATTGAGCCATTTTCATATTGAACTTAAATTTTATATCTCAGTGAGGAAATCTCAAAGCCTTTTTGGGTGGAGAAGAAAAGGTCTAATGATTTCTGGGCACTAAAAATACATGTGTGCATGCAAAAGAATGTTTACAAATGTTTAGTTCAATGCAGTAAAGTATTATAATAATACTAACACATAATAACCAACAGAAAATAGTCAAATCTCAATTTTTTCTTGTGATATATTTCGATTACAACTGAGCTTTCACATTGGTTAGGACTCGGACTGGACGGTGGGTCTTACATGATAGATTACGTGGCACATTTTGGAACATTACAGAGCTATTAAATGGCATTGTAAGCATGCAGTCACGTTTTGAGTCACAATGGAGGGGACCGACTTAATGAGAATAAATTTTGCATTGTGCCTTCTGAAAGTCCTAGATGCGTCAGGGACTGTGAAAATGAGTCATAGTCTAACAAGGTTTGAGTCAGTTATTAGAAAAGAACTATTGACCGGGGGAGTTTTTTCTACTTCTTGGTTTGTGAGGTTTCTGCTCATGCACCAGCATAACACAAAAAATCCATCTATGGGTTTGTTCTTGTATTTACTCTTTTCGCTCCATGTGACGGCAGAGCAGTACAATATTTTCTTGTCTGTTAGACTATGTTTGCCTTGATGCTGGTGTCACTCCTTTGACTTTGACTAACAGGATGATAATGCTTGTTGTACAGTATCACAAGCTGTGGTTGCCAGGATTTCAGTGCCATAGTAGTGATGTATGAATGTGGGGGGATCATAAATTTGCCAGTATTACTTTGATGCATGTCAACTATGCTTAGTAGCTGTGCAAAATGTAAGTGTGTGCTTTTTTTGTTGCATGTATTGTGCTCTTGAGTGTCCTGCATGGCGTCCACTCTTGCCATCGGTTAGACTTTTCGTATACAGACTGAGTTTAGTGATTTAGTAATGGATCGACTCTCAAATGTAAAAAAGTGTAAATAGAAGGCTTTAAGTGTAAAGATGATGGCGTTTCAGCTGTAATCTTGCATCGTCATTAACACTGTGATTTCAGTTAGGTGTCAGTTAGAACGAGTTATAATGTTTGTGTGCAGCAATGGCACGTAGTCAAGTGGCACACCCTTATAACAGTACGCACCGAAAGGTTAAAACATTGGTGGCAGGGCTTTACTGAGGAGCCACTGTAAAACCTACTACACTTAAGGTAAAATATATTCCAATCTCATAGAAGCTTCAATTAAAACACAGTATTATTGACAGGCTTCAGATAGAATGTTTAAGGAAGAGCAGCCAAAAAACATACATTTGTACCAGCATCAGCTTACCGCTAACTATACTATTAGAACTCCTGTAGCAGAAATTATCTGTAAATTCAGCAAGCAATTGAAGAAAAAAAAATTCCAAACAGTATCAATTTTGATTCTGAAACAGCTCCTTTAGCTTGATAATTTATTCATAAATATATTTTCAGTCTGCTCCTGCTGGCTTGTTTGTATCAACTATAGATTTTGATCAAGCATAACTAATTGGAAGCCACTTTTTGATGATGTTTACTGTGACTTGCTGCATCTTTCTAAATACTAAATACTAAAATTCATTTTCCAGCTGGAACACTTTTATTATGAACAACAGCAGTACTGCAAAAAGGTTGACATTTTATGCTATGACCAAATCTGTGTATGCTGAGTCTGCTAGAATGTACAGTGATATTTTTGTCCTCAGCAAAATAGACCATAAAGAAACTGCATTATTTTTCTAGTTTTAGTTTCAGTGTCTAGTGTGGTACACATTACCTGAGCTGCCGTGGGACGCTTTCAGAACTTTCTTTTACTCAGTACTCAGGTGTGCCATACATTGTTCAGTAAACAGTGTTCCTGGAAATTGCCTGTAAGGGACTGAGCAGTGAGGCACAAGAATTTTGTTTTAAAAGGCAGGGTTTTATTGCGCAAAAAACAAAGACCAAAGAACTGATCATTACTAGGCCTATAAAAGAGGTTAAAAAAAAGAAGCCATTTGACATCATGACTTAGGCTAAACTAAAAACCGACCTCTCACAATAAACTAAAGAGGGACATATATAGTGGCTTGGACAAACTAAAAAACACAAAAGTTGTAAATGAAATACTCATTAACCCCAAACACATTCAAAACCAAAGCACCTAAGGCCAAAATCCCCCTCTGATACATGGTGTGACATGGTAGGGGTTAATATGCAGGGCCAGAGATTTAGGTGCCGCCAGCCCTCAGCCGCACTTTTGCCCAACCAGGAAGGGACCGCCCCCAACGCTTGGCAAAGGTAACTCAGAACAAAGAAACACATGGTTAATAACAAACTGACTACTTCTATAAACTTGTGTGCACTCCGTGTAAAGCAAAGTGTGTAATCATAATGTGAACATGAGTATAAGTCACTGTAAACGATAGATCGTGCATCACATTAACAAAGTGCATAGGGAGAATACAGGATTATACTCCCTGTTGGGCTGTAGCCATCTCATTGCCCATTGTAGAAGTTTCCATGGGGGTTTGTGATTCATGTGCAGTGAAAGAGCACCCAGCATCCTAGTATGTCAAAAGTTTTTCTACATTTTTGTAAAGCATGGTAGACATTGTTTTTTTCTAAGACTGCATGCCTGGCTTTGATGTCATCTTTTTGCACCAATTTAATCTCTGGAATCAATCCAAGCATGAATATGTAAATACCAGCCAGATTAAGCAGTGTCTTTTAAAATTGCCCTGAATTCACTCAGGGAATGAAGTCATAAGCGTTGTCTGAAGCGTAGTTGGAAGACTCACCTTTTCAAGGAGCACCTTGGTGACTAACTAGGCATCTTGTTATCAATCACTAAGTTCTTTTTCCCTTTGAGCACTTACCCTCTTCACTCCCTGTTTTACCTATTTATGCTTTAACCTCTGACTTTTCTTTGACAGGATTTCTTAGCTAAGTATAGCTATTCGGGTTTGAAGAACAGATGTGGACTACCCTAGCACTAGTGTACATCACTCTGGATAAGAGCGTCTGCTAAATGCTTTGAATGTAAATGCTTTGAATGTAATGTAATGAACCACTCTCAACACAGCTGTGACACTGGTATGTTATGCTGGCATATCAGACACATGCCTGTAACTAAACAGACAACCAAGAAAATCTGGAGGCCAAGTGTACATATAGTGCAATTACAGATCAAAATGGTAAACAGATGCAGATCCCAGTTGTACAATGTTTTTGAACTGCAGTATGGCATTGATATAAGTAGACTGATGTTGAAGTAGTAGTTTAAAGAATTTGTTTAGGTGTTTGTATGTCTGAGCGCATGTGTTTCATGTCAGTGTGACTGGAAAAGTATCACTTGTAGCTGACAGTCGTCTGATAACATGCTTTCTCTGTGTGCCAAGCAATCATTCTCATAGAAAAGAACTTTGGATTAGCTATGAGATTGCCTATGAGGGTGTATTTGTGTTCCTCTAACACTAACAGGGTATTTTTCTTCTGCAGAGTGAAGGTGACCTATATAGCCTTTGTTTACCCTGGCTCTAAGGCTAGGGTGGTGGTTAACACGAAGAGAAAGAAAAACGATCCCTGCCCTTGGCCGCCGTTTTTCAACAGACCTTCCTGGCTAGCGGTGAATGGCCTTTGGATTTCGCTGAATGTTAGTGAGAAATGGTGGCAATGCCCAAAGGAACTTCCTCCAGATTTGTTGTTTGTAAAGATGGGAAAACACCATATGCTTTGACTCTTAAAAACTGTTCTATCTGGGTTAGTCTTACGCTTATATTATATAGCTTTGGTACTTTGGGGCAGTGTTATGTACTGGTCCTACTTTATATTAAGTGTCTCTACTAAATAACTACTATCATTACATTGGGTTGGGGCTCTCAAGGCACTTTTTTTTCAGACACGTGTTTTTTACAGTTGGTGTTGACTTCTATCCTTCAATAGATCAATAAGTGAAATGACCACATGCTCATGATTTAAGGCTTGAATTAGAATTTGTGATGTGTGTTTGTGAATGGGCTCTATGGGGTGATATGGTCAGTAAGGGGTGGGATGGGGGGAGTACTGTGATTGAAAAACTAGCAAGTCCTAGCAAGTCAGCTTAATCAATTTCTGTTGGAAGACATTCAAAAAATAAATGCATCTGCCTTTACCATTGAATTTGATGCAGAAGTTCAAAGGGGCTCCTGTAAACACTTCTAATGGAATACTTAATAATTTTGTGCAGCTGGAAAAGAAGCCTTTCAGTATGGCTTCATAGATGATAAACATCACCTTTTAGTTCAGGTGGCTTTGCCTATACTGAGACTTGAATGCATCAAGGTCTTGCCTGGAGTGATTTCATGCTCATAAATAAAGCCTTGGCTTAAATATAGACTCCCCGTTGTAGACTTCCTAAAGTAGACTGTGGACTTCCAACTGAAATGCAGATTTCCTACTCGAAAGCTGAGGATTTGTTGACTACTGAATGTCACACTTGGTAGAATAATAAAAGGCTCACAGACAGCTGTGATGGGTTCTGGACTGGAGCACAAACTCTGTATTCTTTCTTCAGGATGATCTGTTCAGTTTGGTTGCTTTGAGTATGGAACTGTTTCAACTGATTTCCTCCGTTTTTGTTTACTTGTCACACTCAATTGTTTCCAACCATCAAAATTATAATAATGTAATAATGTAAGACTTTTGGAATAACATTCTGGGAACTGGTAAATTAAAAGTGGATCTTTCAAGATTTGTTCATGTTGCCGCTAATACAGCATTTAACAGTGAAAAGAGCAGTCAAACATGGTGATGGTAGTGTAATGATATGGGGATGCGTTAACACTTTTGGGCCTGGGCAGCTTGTCATAATTGATTACCCTCTTCCAGTAAATTCTAACTCTGTGTGCTCTCCTCAGGTTGCTCCATTACGTTTGAGTGCATTGATGATGGAACTGTTTAAATTGTGTGGAAAAAACTCTGTCATTTTGTGAAATTCCCAGTGGGTCACCATGTCCTGTTTCTAACAACTGATTGAATGAATCACTGAGCTGCGGTAAGTGGAAATGAAGCAACAAGTCCTTGTTTGCTGGCATAGCAGTGGACCATTGTCGTGCTGGGAAAGCTATATTTCCTATGGGGATAATGGAGTATTTTTCCTTTTGCTTCATCCTGAAATAAGCAATTATTGCTCCAGGATTCCTCTTGAACCAATTGTTTATGTAATTGTTTATCACTGTAAAGGCTAGGGAAAAATTACGTATATATGTGTTTAAATATAAACATTGGCTAAAATGTAACAAAACAAATAAATAAATATATTTTATTATTTGTTTTATTAATATGCTGCTAATTTTGGCTGTTGTAGTTAAAAGCTTATGAACACATTATTTAAAAAAAGCATTGCCCTTTCTGGGAATGACAAATATGAATAATTACAGAACCAATAATGTCATTAAATGAAATAAGATTATAGTTCAGTATGGTATGGTTGTTTTAAGGTGTTTATCTGGAATCTTGATTTGGTCCAGGTTGAAATCTAATTAAAAACTATCCAGAAAAATCCACAAAAGCATTACATAATGTAACACAAATAGCTAGCGTTGTTGAACAAAATTCTCAAGTGACTTCTTGCTGCTTCTTTGTTCACTCAAGCCAGGCTTTCAAGCCAGTTTCATTGCAAGTTTGAATGGAAAACTTTGTCCCTTGAGTAGACTTGCTCATATGTTTACTCTCTTTGCTGTGCGTGCCCCAGAAATAGCCATAAAGAGAAACTAAGAAACATGCTTCTGTGAAAGTACATTAATTAATTGTAGTTTATTGGCCATTGGGGCTTCATGTTATGGTTACATTTTAATTATTCTTACTTTAGTGTTATAGCCATCTCATTCTCATCAGACCTTTCCTAAATAACCCTTTTGTTCTGAAGGGCTAATGTAGTGCAAAATTAGCCTTTTTGAATCTCCATGGTAACATACAGGTCTACCAAACCAAGCAGTGGAACAGTGTGAGCATCAAGACCTATGTTTTTGACCCTAAAAGCACTCTTGATTTGATATTTTTGAGTTGTGGACCTAATTTTTGAGTTGTGGAACTACATTTTCTCACTTCCTGAATAGGTGCCTGATGTTCCACTGTCACTACCATGCTGAGAATAGTCCACCACTCAAATTATATGGGATCAGAGGAGGGCAGCAAGTGACCATTTATAATTGAGGTAGAGGCTAAAATTGGGCCTGATAACACATTGGTGAGCCAAGCTCCTCAGCTAATTTAAGTTGTACATTTGTTAACACAATCAGTTCATTCAAAAGATCACCATGTCCAGTGCCAAGTGTTTGGTAAGTCTTCCAATCACTAGGTTTTGAAGCAGTGGTGCTGCATTCTCTGGTGTGATTGAACTCTAGCATGAATTTGAGTGGTGTTTGTGATCCAGAACTAATTATCTAACTTCAGTACCTGACCTCATTAATGTGCATATAATAATACTATTCAGTAACCCACCGCTATGGAGCACCCGCGTATAGTGACGACAACGTTTTTGTATTTTGATCAAACAAATGCCTAAAAATGCCTATTTTTTATAATGTAAACCCTAAATATGCTCCCAGAACACTTTAATTTCACTTTAAACTCAGTTCAATGCATTACTCTTAAAGAAGGTAAACCCGTATTCACCTCTTTTAATTTAATTTACAGTAATAAAATACATAGCTTTAAGAAGGACAAAACAAAAAACAAGAGAAACACAGACGATTCACAGGTGAGAATCTGGTCTGCAGTTGCCACAGATGATTCAAACAGCAGCTACAAGGAGGAAGAAATAATCAGAATCAGAAAGCTTTATTGAAATTGCTTAAAAACCGGGTCGCTACAGTGGAGTGTCTATACATTTTTGAACATGCAGGATAGAAACATATATGAAATAGGTGGCCAGTGAGTACAAGAACATTCATATAGGACTTCCTGCTTTTCTGACATGATCCACATAACATTATGGGGGCAACCAAGTACAGTACAGTAGTCATATTTCAGTGTGCTACAAACATTCTACCCTCTTAAACTTTATTAGTACCATGAAGAACCCTCACAATCTAGCTGTCTCCTTGGATATTTATGTCATTATTTATCATGTTCCCCTGCTCTGCTTATATTGTCTTACAGAAACTGGAAAATTGTATTTCCTTTGCTTTTTCTCTTTTTGAAACATTAGGAATGCTCTAGTTGAAGAATCCAGTTTGCCAAATTCTCCCCTTCATTTTGTATGAAACAGCCTCGGCCTCCAGCTAAAGACTTTGGAGACAGACTTTGGAGATGTACAGTTAGACACTATAGCCTATCTCTTGGTGCACTGTTTGTGTTAGTCATCCTTTAGCCCAGTTTTTTTTTTTGTTATAGTCCACTGTTAACCTCACAGTGACACAGAGTTTTCAAATCTTCTGAAACACCAAGTTTCTATTGAAGTGGCCAGAGACTGAAGGTGTAATGTTGGTGGTTTCAAATGCAGCGGGCAGTTATTGAATGTGTAAGGTTGAGATTTTGTTTTTAAATAGAAGTGGTTTTGTAATTAAATTCAGTTAAATCTGTTTCAGTTCTGCTTATTATCCAAAACAGTACTAGAAACAGTAATGAAGCTTCAGTGTGATGTATGTAGTTATGAAAGTGGAGAATTAAAGGCTGGCTCCACTGCCAGGTCTTTATTGTAAGTGGTTAAAATGTATTTGCTTTTTTCTGACCTTGCGTTTCCTCCATAGTATCTGTTTGTAAGGGATCTCCTTTGCTGCTGTGGCTGGCAATGCTTATTTGAGGCCACAGCAGGTGATTGTGGGGTCATTAATGGCAGTGCCAGAAGGCAGCTGCATAGAGATAGAAGTAAGAGTGCTCTGCAAGGAAAACACGGCTTAGAGGTGAACTACAGTCATAGAGAGTAATAAGCAGGCCTGTTGTTACTGCACCTTCAATCCCACCCTCCCAAACCCCATCTCTGTCTCTCTGTCAGCCTCTCCCCTCTGTTTCTCTGTCTTGGACATGTAAGTTAAAAAAATAAACCAAGTTAAACTTGTGCCACCAAAACAGCTCTGATCAGTCACCTGACCTCTGAAGATGTGCTGTGGTATCAGGCACCAGGACATTAGTGGCAGAACCTTCAAGTCCTGTCGGGTTGTGAGCTGAGGCCTCCATGGATGGGACATGCACATCTCACAAATGATATTATTTCAATTAATGTCAAGGATTTTCTTTTTCAAAAAAATATGGAATCATTCAGTGTGGAAAAAATGGGCTGAACTTGTAATTTGCATTTCTATAATAAAAACGGGCGCAAGTTTAAAAATGCAACCAAGTCTGTGGTTCAAAGAGTGCTTGAAGACCTTGGCTAGCTGTTGGACCTGACTAATTGAAAGCAAAGATGGCCCTCAAGAGAGCTGTCAAGCTGATTTGTTCACTGCTATTTGAGACCACTATGAGTTGGAACCAGTTTGACAGAAAATCTTGTTTTTCATTAGTCCATGCCTCGAAGAATTCAGGCCCAAAAAGGAGCAACAAAGTACTTACTGTGATACTGTGATTCCATAATGTATCATTAAGCCAGAATGTTCAGCTGTTAAACACACATTTTGTCTCATATCTGTGATTTGTTTGTATGTTACAAAGTGACACCACACTCTTAAGTGTGAGGACTCCATAATTTTTTGCCAGGGTTTATATCTTTGCAGATCAACCACATTATTTGGAGTAGAAAGAGGATTGTGTACATTTGATTTTTGACCAGACAGCTGAGTCTTTATGGATGTGAAATGTGTTTGTGTTTCACGCCGGCTGGCCTGATTGCGAGGTAGCCATGGAAACACCTCCTAATGGCGCAGCACTGAAGATGGTCTGTGAAAATTCCATCAAGTTGGGTTCATGTCTATTGCGGTCAGGTCAATACACGCACTGAGGATTTGTGTTTGTGTGTGTGTGCATTCCCTTCTTTCATTTGATTATGGTACATGTTATTTCATGGTAGCACGCTCTTTCTTTAAATATTGTAGAGTGTGTGTGTGTGTGTGCGTGTGCGTGCGTGTGTACGAGTGTGCGAGTGAGTGAGTGAGTGAGTGCGTGGGTGGGTATGCCTGTGTATGTGCGTAAGTGTGTGTGTGTGTGCGTTAATTAATTTCTCTCAGACATCAAAGGGTTGAAGACAGCTAGCCTGCTTGCCTGTGGTTATCCCAGAGGTGGTGCTGGGGGAGGGTCAGAAGAGTAGCCAGACACACAGGCACACACAAACACACTCACTCACACACACACACACACACACATTTGAGTTCTTTGACCACTTGTGTAAAAAATCTTTCTATTTTTAAATTCTTATCTATTTTACTATGAAGTGTTATTAAAAAAATTATCAGACAATTCATTAAACAATTAATGAATTAACATTTTGAGTGATGAGACCCTTTGAAATATATACCTGGATTTCAGAGCTTCTTAGAGATTCTCATTTGCTTTAATGACAGTGGAACAAACACCACGTTTGCAAACGGGCCTCTGATATCAGTACCTGAAATGCATACTTTAGAGAAAGGGAGGAAGAAGAGAGGTGGCAAGGAAGGAGAACCTTGATTGTTGAAAGACCTTATCATGGTCAGTGTCACGACTTTGCTTCAGTTTAAAGTGGAAAAAGAAGTTCTTCAGAATCTCATATACATTTTTCATATACATTTTACTAATCAGAACTTTTTCAATATTATCTCAAGACATTTAACCCCCCCCCCCCCCCCCCCTTTCTATTGATCGCAACTTATAACAGCAAAAGAAAGCTATCGGATTCTTGTAGCATATTCATATATTTAGCTGTTCTAGATATCTTACAGTATTTGACAGATAAACACAGACATTCCGCAGACGATACCACCATCATTGGGCTGGTTGACAACAACAACGAATCAGCCTACAGAGAGGAGGTTCTACAGCTTAGCCAATGATATGAAAGCAATAACCTGGCACTGGACACATCAAAGACCAAGGAGATGATGGTAGAGCTTTAGAAGAGCTAAGCGGGCTGAGCACTCCACCCTCTACCTGGATGGAAAAGAAGTAGAGAGGGTGGAGAGTTTTCATATTTGGAGAGTCAAATATGTGCTTCCCCCATATGTCCTACTCACATTAAGATCTATTCAGCTTAGATTGCTAACATACTACCTCTGACAATCACTGAATGCATATCGCAATTTGCACACGAATGGATACTGCACCTTCATACTTATATTCATATTAAATATTTTTGTATTTATACCTTATACTTTTACTTCACTGTTTCTTTTTGCACTATGTTTGTTTCTTATGCTGCCAACAAAGAGTTGCTAAACAGTGTTCCATTGTTCCTGCAACAGTGACAGTAAAGATCCATCTGAAGCTTGTAAATTACATTCCATGCTTTACCTAAAGCTCTGAAGTATTTTACATAAAATATATAATAAAACATATTAGCATATATTTGAGCTTTTATGTACTATTTCCGTTTCAGTCAAGAGTTCTGGAACCGAGCTAACACTGTTTACTGTCACTGACACATTTCTACTGCTTAAGCTGCAACTTCCAGAAGGATAAGGGTGAAGTTTGTTCTCACAATATCAGCTCCACCCAGTACTACTTGATGCTTTGCTTTGTAATTACTTATGCTTAATCTGACACGTTAGATCAAGTGGCAAAACACTTACTATCTTCCAATGTCTCAAAACTTCAAGGGCTCTGAACAATTTGTTTATTGTTAAATTCTGAGAACAGTCAGATTTGTACTTGGCTTATATGTAAACCAAATGCATTTTTGTCACATGACAGACAAACGCCCAATAAATGCACACCAGGAGATCATGAGATGAATGCCATGGCCATCTGCAGCCAAGACAAATCCGATTTTTCGGGATACCTTATTTGAACAGGACACATTTTGTGCATTCTGTAGGACAAAAGGCCTCAGGTCTTTCTGGACTGGATGCCCAGCAATGTGTCTTAGCTTGACCAGTCAGATCAGATTGCATGTACCTAGTCAAGGCCAGGACAAGACCAGTCCAAAAGTCAAGACCATGTCCATATGAGAGAAAGCGTGCCACCAACGCCGCCCATGGAGCAGTGTGTGGAGACGGTGTCTTGCTCAAGGGTACCTCAGTGGTCCCACTAGCAGTCCTGGGATTTTTAGCAGTTTTGTAATATACATGAGGGCCTCAGGCATATGATGTTTCGAGTTTACGACACTTACTCCCTCTCCCGTTCGATATACACCATCAACTTACACCAGGGGCAGTTGGGTGGCCTAGTGGTTAAGGCATCCGCCCTGCGACCAGAAAGTCCGGGTTCGATCCCCAAGACCGCT
>JBBPDC010000149.1:20657782-20672315 GCA_037974485.1 Hemigrammopetersius urotaenia | reverse complement strand
GCGGTTCAGGATACATTTCACTGTGTGTTGTACTTGTATGACTGCATGTGACGAATAAAGTATCTTGAATCTTGAATGGCCTTTAATTTTCACTAATGTGAAGCTGAGCTCTGTCTCGTCGTCGACAACAATTTCATCAACAGTTATCTAATAACAGTGTACCTCACTAGAAACATGAAGAACCGGTGGCATGCCGAGGCCATATTCCCATTTGTACATGTGTGTTCTCTTTTCTGTGTATCCCCTGGGTTGTAAAAATGGCCATGTGACTGGACGGGGACAGAATGGTGCCATATGGCACACCAGGATGTTCCTTGATATTTTTTATTCCCTGAAATACCATTTTACAAAAGATTGGGCATAATTAAGGTTTTTCTAGAGAATTTACCAGTATTACTATTGGAGCTAAAGCCGAGATAGTATATGGAAGTGGAAAAAAAAACATCTTTGCAAAAATGAACTTAAACATGAGTTTGTGTGTTCTCTCTAGAAGATTGTGTGTTCTCTCTAGAAGATTACATAGAAAGTCATCAAAAATGTCTTTTATCCAGGGTGCACAAACTTTTTAGTATATGACTGTCTCAACTTAACTTATGACAGCTCATTTTCAAGCTAGTTTTTAAAGTTGAAAAAATCCTGCATTGGTATTAAAACTTTAGTATTCGGTAACAATGGAGCTGGCCCTGTGCCGTTTCTAATCTTTACAATCGAATATGACAATCTGAAAAGCCCCTTTCTTTTTCTCACATTCTCCATGCTGCACAGGGTCAGCAGGAGGCTGTTACTGAGACTGTTGGCTGCTGTCACTTGTTGCTGAGGCACTGGCTGCCCATTCACTTTTACTGTACTTGTTGGCTATAAAAAGCCTTTGTGATTCATGGCATGAGCAGCCGTGTGCTGTGTGTCTGACACTAATTTATCTGCGAGTCGTGACTGCACAAATCTGCTTTCATCAAGCATGGTGGTGGTGGAGTGGGCATTTTGACAAACTGATGCAATATTCCTAATCCAATTATCAGCACGAGCTAAAATAGTGCCGCCTTGACATTAAGGGGTCATGCTGCATGAGGCAGACCTTCTGCGTCGCATGCACGTGTCTGTATAGGATCCATAGGGAAAGAGAAAGTGAAGCAGGGGCTGGAACAATTAATTAGTTGTGCTTTGTTGTATGTGTGAGAGTGTGTGTGCCTTTGGACCTGGTTCATTAGTCGCGTGCTGTGTCGACTGGGCGTGTTTGTGTCTGCCTGCTCTAATGAGCAGGATTGCAGGTGACATTGCCTTGCAACCTGAGAGCGGTGCACAGCAGGGTGACTAGTGGTGAGAAAAGCGTGGGAGTTTCCTCATTATTTACTTGAGCACTGTGTCCAGCCTGCAGATCAAAGTCTGGATTAATACGGTTTTATTTGCGCCAACAAGTTTTTCACCTGAGAAAGATAGACTAGCTCACTAATCCGAAAACTGCAGGGACAACAGCCGACGGCAAAATATTCAAAAGTGCATTCATAATTTAGCAGCTGTAACTGAAGCAGCATGGCTCAATATTCAATACCTGTACATGCACAGAATTGTGAAGGCACATCAGGATGTGTGTATTTACATACCCTGTGGGTTATTGCCCCATTTGTCCTCAAGAGGCGCTACATACTATTTCTCTTATGCTTTACGTTAGCCTTTAATTTAACATTTCTACACAAATATTCCCATTCCTGTGCCCTTCCTAAACATAACACAATACCCTTTCTTAAATTAACACGAAGCTCTTTCTTAAAATAAGAAATCTCCCATTCGAAAAACAATACAATGCCATTTCTAAAAATAACGCAATTCCCTTTCAAAGCATAATACAATATCCAATCTAAAAACAATGCAATGCTCTCTCTAAAATAACACAGTGGACTTTCTAAAAATACCACAAATCCCACAATTTTAAAATAACACAATTCATCCGTGAGCCATTTATACTAGCCAGGGGCTTAGGGGTGCTGGAGCCTAATTCCATAGTCAAAAGACAAAAGGCAAATAAACACCTTGGGTAGGTTGCCACTCCATCACAGGGAGAAAGATGGACAAACACACCATAGTAACACAATGCCCATTCTAAAAATAACAAATACCCACTGAAAAAATAATACAATACCCTCTCTAAAACTGACACAATACCCATTCTATCAGTTTTAGAGAAATCCCTTCTAAAAAATACCACAGTTTCTTCTAAGAATGACACAATGTCCTTTCTAGAAATAACACAACGCCCATTCAAAAATTAGCACAATGCATATTCTAAAATTGCCATGTCCATTTGATAAAATTGCAACTCTTGAAAACAGTATACACATAATGACAAACTTGAAACCCATATTGCATAGGAAGTTGCTCTGGAGCCAAATATAGCGACAGTCTGCTGGCTCAGTTAAATGGACATTGCACTGATTTTTCCACATTATCATATGGTTACTTCTAACACAGTCATTGAGGCTGGTCAGATGTGAACAGACCCCATTCTAGAGGAACGTACCATATCAGAACTGGCACAGTGTGGTACCAGATGTCCATCTGAAACTATTTTTTATTTTTTTTTACTTTACCTGAAAGAAAGGTTTATTATACTGTCTCATTTTTGAGACATAGTTATTTGATTGGGGGGTTTTGGCAGAGAGGTACAAACAGAAAAATATAGGTGGGTGGTTTGTCATTTTAGATAATAAGTTAAATAGATTCTTTGATCTCTGGTTCCTATCACCACCACTGTAAAGCTTCAATTAGTTGTTATACCTCTAACCGTTTCAGATTAAACTGCACTGAACAACTTAGTTTGCATTTCTATGACTGCATGTTGAAAAACCATTGAATAGAGGTTGATATAGTCTAGTGGATGCTACCCTCCATACAAATATCAGAGGTTAATTCTTCACCTGGACCAACACACCACATTTATTCCAAATGAGTCCTTGAGAACACTTGATAACAGCCGTAGCCACCTGTGTAGCCACCTAACAGTAACATAGACCATGTAGCTAAGTAAGCATTAAATAAGAATTACCATTCCTTTCGACTTTGAAAGCTTAAAGTAATGTTCGGTTCTGTCCTAGTGAGCAAATACAACAAAGGAACACCTTTTATGACCTTTTTGAGAGCAAATCTGCTTTTTTGACCTAGAGAGGCCGAACAAGCTTGTTGTGTTGGTGATGCTTGACTGATTCTTCATACAAACAATCCACTCAGGTGAAACCATCATTGGAGCACACGTAGCCTTCTCTGGCACTTCATGCTCAACTCTTAAATAGAATCTGGTTCCAGGTTAAGCCTCACCATTGTGCAAGTACATCAATGTGAAGTTAATGAAAAAAAAGTTTTTTCTTTCCTCTTCAGATTCAGTGGGTGTAGGAATAAACAGTTAAAACATGAATGTGATAAGCCAGTAGTGTTTAGGAGAGGTGGGAAAGGATCTGCTCGAGGGAAGCAGATGAAGGGAAGCAATCTGGAGCCAAATGAGAAAATTAATAACATGGTGGGAAGCACAGTATGACAGCAGGAAACGACAATACCATTAAAAACAAAAGCCATCAATTACTTTCATTCATAACATAAAAGAACAAGAAGCATATACCTACTCCAGCGCTCAAACGTTTGGACTGATTGTAAGAATGCAAGAATGACATAAAACTGATTGCTGTTTCCTTTAATATTGATCTATTTGGTGTAAATTTAATACAGTAATCTAGATATAAGAATGTCATTTTAGTTGGAAGCACACATGTACAAAGTTAAACACTGCCTTGATCTATTTTTGTAATAATATCTTGTTGGGGTGTCTGCCTTGTGATTTGACCACCTCTTTTAAGAACCATAAATATGAAAGATCCTGGATATGAAATGTGTTTCAACTTCATTTGCAATGTATTTTTAACTTTTTCCTGCATGATTTGAATCTTCTGAAAATGTAGAGCGTTTGCATCATATGAGCATAGTATTCAATTTACATGATCAAATGATGTGTTGTGTTTAATTTCCAAGTACAAACTTAGAAGAGCACAATTTCTTTTTATTTGCTGATGTTCATTTCCAACAAATTGGCAATGAATTGCCAGTTTGATGCTTTTGGACAACATTTTCATGGTCAAATATGAAATTTTTGCACAGCAGCACATTTATGTTTCAATATATAAACAAAAAATAACTAACATGCACAATTGGTGAAAAAAAAATCAGAATATGTTAATGTATTTTAAGAAACAAAGATTCCAAAGATGGAGGAGGGAGGAGGTGAGAACAGAAGCCATTTTTTCTGCTAAACACAAATTTCTTTATTAGTGAGGAAAAATCACTATATAAAACCATTCTGAAATACAGGTTCAAAGGTCTGAATAGATTTCAAACCCCCCCACATTAAACCATGTAGGTGCTTAAAATGCGATAGTATGAAGGTTTGTGATTAAATTAAGAACTCACTTCAAAAGGATGTTCAGTGTGAGATGCAACTGTTAGCTTCTAATGAACAATAAACGAAATTTAGCTTAATAAACAATACATTGTCCTCAGGTGAATAGACATTAAAAAGAATTTGTAAGAAAGCTGTGGTGATTTTAGTTTGCAGAGTGCCTTGGGCTGAAACTTACTGAAATGCAGCAGCAAATTTTCTGCACACATCACAACTGATATATACAATGTGGATAGAAACTTGTGGATAGAAACCATGAAGAGTGGAAACTGTTATGCTGCAAAGGGGGCCAATTCCATATTAAAGTCTATGTACTTGAATGTACTGTCAGAAAAGTCCCTGTTGGCGTAATCGTCAGGCATCCCAATACTTTTGTCCATGCATTGTTGCATTAGTTTGCTATTGGGGCTGGACTTAGCCTCAGCCCCAATAGCAAACTAATGCAACAATATTTTTCAAGATCGTCTAAAAGACTTTTTAAACTGGTTAGTCAACCGCCTGACTACGTTTTTTATTTACAAGTCAACTAGAAAAACTGTGTAGTCATGTAATCCTGTATATGGTCAGCTGATGATAGGATTGCAGTAAAGGACATCTCATATGTCTTTCTGGGATTCATCATTTCTTTAGAAGAAGCAGCTGAGGTACAAACAAAGGAAACATGAACAAACAATTAAAGATCCTTAAAATGACAGAACAAACTGCAGATTTATTAAAAGCACAGTGTTAGGACGTGCTCAGGATGGATGACTCATCATGTGGGTGGGTGGGTAAAGCAATGAATTGAACCAAGGTGGGTGGTTAACCTTCAGTCTGAAAATATGTCGCCATAAATTTGATGTTGCACTAACAAAGTGTCTTTATGCTGCCTCTCTTTGACTGAATGAAAATGTCTGGCATACAGTCATGGAATGATTTGAATGCAGATAATAACATCACCTTGACCTATTCAGAGGAATGAGCTGGAAAATGTGCTTGTTTGTTGAACATCTGGTAACCCTTGTAACTCTGTTAACAATGACCAAAGACCAACCGGCTGGCAGATTATAAAGGGGTGACAGTGGAAGAGATAGTGTTTTCTCTCGAATATATCCCCTGCTACTGATTTTGCAGAAATGGACACATTACTTGGACTTGGGATTAGATTTAAAGAAATTGCTTATCATTTTCTTTTCCTCTGCTAAACAAGTAATTTACTATAATTGACACCTACTACATCGGTGCACTTTGGATGTTTGTATGTGCTATTAAGCAGCTCCCCCTGTACCCCATTCATCAATGAGAGTTGACCAACTTAGGACCATATTGTTTGGGCGATAGGACATTCATAGCATAGCAATCCTGCCATTGTCGTGTTGGTTAAAGTATATAAGGCATACTAGTCTGTTAGTGTTGCAAGTGGTTTTAAACTTTGTGCGCTGACTGGCCACCTTTTTAGGCAGAATTTCCTCATTGCCACACTTTGTATGTGTCATTCTTCTAGCGTTTTATCAGTGGACACTTTCTAACCACAAAGCCACTTTTGGCTGGCAATTTAGTGGGTAACTATTCTCAATCTTGACACTGACATGTGCAAAAAAACAACCCAGCATCACTGCTGTGCCTGATACACTCTTAACAGCACGACACATATTACCATGCCATTGTCACTGCTGTGCTGAGAATGGGCCTCTACCCAAATATCTGGTAATATATGGTGGTTATATTTCATTGAAGAATGGAGTGAAGTAGATTTTTCAGGTAAAATAGCCAGTGAATGTTTTACTTTGTACGTTTTGCCATCAAGAATACACAGGGCATTTAACCTGTGCCTATAAAGCTATGATAGTTTGGCAGTACTTGTAGTCCGTGATTAGTTTCCCAAAAGTCAAATGTTTAATAGTATTAAGATGATCTGAACTGGTAGAGAGAGTTTTTCATACAATGTTCATTATAGCATTTAACATTCATCTGAATGCTAAGATATTTTTTGGGGGGAAATCCATCCTCGATAAATCCGAATCAAGCAGAAACAAAAAAAAAAGAATAGGTTAAGTGTTAACTGTAATGAGTAGGCCTATAAGCTAATGTTAATTTATACCATTAAATATCATTACATAATTACCTTGCAGTTGATTCCATTTACATTTGATTTATATTCAGGACTATTATTACGTTTTTTATGAAATCAAGAAGCGACAAACATGGTACCTTTTTTAAAATAAAATTTAATTTCATCACTTATAATCAAATTTGATAAGAAAGTACAGAGCCTATACTTTTCATTTGCTTCCAAATGTTACTAGTGAGAAGCATTTACACCATGCTTTTGTTATTTGCCAAAGTATACCAGTGAAAGAGAACGGACTGATAATAAATTCACATACTCTAAACATATGTGAAGGACTATAGATTTTATACATGAGAGGCCACCCATCCCCCTACCTCTATTCTATAATCCATGTTGTTGCAATCATCCTGTTTCAGTTGTTTATGGAGCTCGTAGAAGGTTAAGGTATTATTTTTCCAGCCTTTGCACTGCCTAGTTGCTGCAGGGAGGTCATTTTATTGACAGTTCAATGTGAGAATGGCACTAGGTTACATGCTTGCCCTTTACAGGCTGCCAGTCAGAGTGTTGTTCCCAACCGTTCCACTTCCTCCGGTGCCCTCTGAGGCCAGCCGATACCACGACTTTCTGAGTTTCCTTACCTGCAGGGGAAATGTGATGCTGGCCCAACCATATTAACATTCTTCTCTTAATGGGACAGCCTCTGTGGTGTACCTCTGTGTATATGTGTGTGTATGTGTGCATGTACATGCATGATGAGTTCGATCAGCTTTATGCATATTCCTCGACTTAGTGCTGTCATTAGATTCTACCTGGAAACCAGGAATGCTATGAATGCATTTAAAATCTGCCAACACTGTCAAGAAAACTGTGGCTGATTGTAAAGAGCTAAAAAAGCAGGTGACAGATTATAGAATTGTTTAATATTGTGAAATTAACTCCAATAGATTAAATAAATCAGCGCTTTACTGATTAAAGTAGTGAGTGAACACATTAATCTGTTTAAGAATACCTCTGACAGTGATACCATTGGCTTTCCTGGGATTTGAACACACAACCTGTCATGGTTCGGTCAGTGGCCAGTAGGGGCCACTGCTTTTCTGTTGTTTTTGGGTCTTTTATTTTGGTATTCTGTTCCGTTTTCCTCCTTGTTTCCGGTTTTCACCTGTTTGTGTTTTGCCCACTGATTATGTTCTGTATTTAAATTCTGTTTGTGTTCTGCCTGATTTATGCCCTGTCTGTATCCTGATTCCTAGTTATCCTGTTCATGTTTCTAGCGTCCCTCGTGCCAGTTTCTGTTCCTGTTTTTGTTTCGTTTGTAAATAAAGTCAAACCAGCATGGATCCTTGGCTTCCTGCCTGTTCCTTGCCCGCGCGACAGTGGACTAACCCCCCTGTCGTGACACAACCTGCCAATCCCAGGTGAAATTCCATAACCACCAGGCCACCATCTGCCCTGGTGATGTTTATAAGGTTGATTTGTCTAGCAGCGCTATCACTACCAACTGTTATTTTTGTAAAATTATTTAAAATTACTCTGTATTAAAAAAATAATAATCTACAGATGAAAATATGGTGGGTGGCTTTGGTCAAGGTTAATGTGGCACCCACAAAGTCTTATGACTTAATTTTAGGAGTGAGATGGGAGAAGGAATATTACATGACAATGGCCCGGAGTTGGAGAAACTTTCGGAATTGGGACACCGTACACCAGACCCAAGTAAGAGCTTTAAAATATGCAAGAGGCCCAAAGGACACCACTGCTAAGTCTAAAAAGTTGATACTTGGCAACAAAGTCTGGAAAAGCCTCCCTGGTTGTTTGTAACCGGCCTCAGCAATTTGTACCCAGTTGGCCTCCGTAATGCCCTGTGCACTGCAGAAGATGCTAGCATGAGACTTTGCTGGCATTAAAAATTTACATTCGCTTTTTTAGGGGCTGCTCCAAGAAGGAAGAGAGAAGGGGCTTATGGACAAAAAGTGGCCTCATTCACAACTTTCCTAAGTAGCTTTTTTCCATTTTGGGAGCCTTTTCTTCATTTCTTGCGCCACTCGGCCTGTAAGGAACCTCTCAAAGATCAAAGTGAAGAAATATGTCATGTGATGTGCCAAGGACTTCATTTATCCATTCTGAGCCACTTGAAAGGCCATTCTTAGATACGACACCGGGAGAGGCTGCTTAATGACTCAGTGAGAGGGAAAGAAAGGTATGTTTTGTGTGTGGGTGGGAGAAAAAGTAAGGAAGAAAAAGACAAGAAGGAAGTGCAATGAGAGTTGGGAGAAGGAGGGATCTATTTGTAGTCCTCTGCAATGCATAATGCAGGAGTGGTGTGGTGTGTGACGAGTCCATCAGGGCAGCTGCTTGCTAATAGCAGCCTCTCTTCCATCAGAGGAACTACAGACTATTTGTTTGTTGTATGCATGTAGGATCTGAAGCAGAAACGAGCCTCTAGGAATACAATGATCTGTCAGATATGAAAGTGTTCTACATGTGACAGGGGTATGGTTCAGGCCTAATGTGTGCTTGAAAGCCTCAGTATTACTTCAGTATTCATGTAGGTGGTAAAACATCTTGGCTTTAATGGTTCCATGTCCATAATAAATGTTAATAATAAACCATTTTATTTTCACTCTAAGCAAATGCATGCCATAAAAGGTTACAGTTGATTACGCTGTAAATAAGTAGTTAATTTACTGTATTAACTCAAACTGAATCAAAGAATTTCCCCTACCAGTTTCCTCTCCAGTTGATTTATAATCTTTTCCACCCAGTAACCTTTTCCATCCACATAATGTTGTCATGCTGGTAAGGCTTCCTTGTACTTTCTCTAAGACAAATAAAATGTCATTGCATCTTTGCAAACTGCTGCCAGTGCAATGTAATATTTTACCCAGTTTTCTCCTTGTTTTAGACTTGCTTAGTCCCATCTGCTAGCTTGGACGAAGGCTAGTGCATGTTTCCTCCAATGAAGTACCACCACATTTTTTTTTCAAACTGCCTCTGTCATTGGACAGCTCAGCTGCCAGTTCTGTTCAGTCAGACAGCAAACACCAACATTGCCTTGCATCACAATGAGTAATGGGGGAGAATGGGCCTTCCCACATCCCCAGAGAGAACTAGGCCAGTTGTTCTCTCATTGACCACTGGTCACAGATGGTTTTAGCAATACTGAAGGCACCCTTTTATTTGTAATGTGCAGCTCATGATTTGCTGTAATATGCATCTATAGCTGTCTGTCAGTTCTCCTAAATGAGGTACTACTTGTAAAGATACAGGGGAATGTAAATACATCCAGCCAGAATCAAGAAGCAAATATTTAAATGTTCATGCATAATGTAGAAACAAAGTCCACTTTTGTCAGTCGAATATTCAGAGACCAGCTGCTCTGGACTGTGCAGACTACCAGTCACTTTCCCAGTATACTTTTGAATGACAGCTTATTACTTATAAATCCAACATTTTGTTTTTATGCAAACTTTTTTGACAAGAAGATTGACCTGTGTGTCCCGGACTGCAGCTACTTTTCAAACATTCTACTGGTTTTAAGGAATACCATGTAATATTGCAGTCATTCTGCTGGAATTTTACCTCCCTTTTTTATGGTGTATCCCACTGTTACCTCTGTCATACCACTTGGATGAAAAATGTGTTATGACTCTAATTATTCAGGGAAAAAAACGGTTTAAGGTCCTTTGCATAATTGAAATTTTGCGGCAGGTACATTAGATTATTGTATGCCATGCAGATGTTGTTGCTCGCCGGAAACGTGCGCTCTTTATGCTTTCTGAGTAGTGATTACTAAAAGGAGAAGCTGCATTAGATTTGCAACTCATAGCCATATTCACACACCCAGAAATGATCGTTTTGATGGGGATATGTTGTCTTAGCTTACCTACTTTACCTTGCTCTTTGTAGGTGAGTGTGAAAAGCCTGCCTATGCTAATTTATGGCTGGTTGGGTAAACTTTTAGAAGGTTAAGTTAAACTGATGCCAAAGATCAAGTTGGCATACAAAAAGACATGAAAATATTTACTTTTCATGGTGGTCTGAAGTGGAGAACTGGCCTATAAAATAACTGATAGTAAAAATTCTCAGTGCTCATTCAGGAGCCACAGTGTGGCTATAAGTATTCATCAGAATATTCATCAGAATGCTAAAAAATTACGTCAGGTTTAGAAAGCCTAGAAACAAAACAGACATTTTCGATTATCAAGTTAATTTGTACATATGCATTTACATTTATAGCATTTAGTAGACACTCATACACTGCGATGTACATCAGTACTCAAGTTGTATTATATATAGGTGTAAGACACCACTTTATTTAGATGATTCCTAGTATTTTATCGATAGATAATGATTAAAACTATCTAGAGAGACTTGGTTGATTTGTACTAGGTTAGGTTACGTTTTAGGTTAGGCTTAGGGTAAATGAATGTGGTTTTGTTTTGAAAAGTACAGCATTTTTATTCAGTAGATCATGCAAATGGCACCCCATCAAAGAAACACCTTTAAAAGCTGCTCCCACTTTTTGTGTTACGATGCTGTAACATTAACTTGAGTTACATAATAAGGCAGAAATATTTATGTCCTTTATTCTAGTGTTCTACTGTCATGTAAAACTAAAAAGCCTCATGACCAACATGTTTGTCTATTATTTCTGTCAAGCACACCATCTCTGCATGCATTCACAAATTCCGAGACCAAAAGATATTACCACTTCAGGCCATATTGCAGCACATTAAAAGCAAGTGATTTTGACATGAGTACCGACATCAGAAATCCTGTCACTGGTAGAACTGACGTCCATTGCTGGTTCCCAAACACACTGACACTAGACACAAATAGCCAAATTCAATACAGCCTCCAGCCTCAAGTTACCATGTTTACAAATTTCAGTTAGGACATTATCAAACATACTCAATAATTTTAATATTTCTAATGCATTTTAATGGTCTGTTGTTGCTTCACCAACATCTCAAAGCATTCCACACACATTCATAAAATATATAAAATTTCAAGATATTAGAAAAAGCAAAGCATAAAGTAATAAGATGGTCTGTACCTACCAAGGTGAAATGTGACTGAATGCATTTTAGCATTGGTGTTTACTGTGAGAGTAATTATAGTGATGTCATGGATGATTATACTGGTATCGTTTCAAGCTGTAAGGGCTTTTAAGTAAGGTTGAGATGTGAGAAAAATGCTAATAGTAAAAGTTTTTCAGGACTTATAGTGCCTGATTTGGGTGGACTGAATGTGGCCTGAGAACGGTGGACAGATTTGCCTTTAGCTTAGTGAATAAATCATTCCATCTCATCAGTATTAATGTGAAACATGGCTGGCACACTCCAGAATCAATTTGAGAAGTACTGCTCGAGCACCGGTGACCAAACGGGAGAAGGGCCTTAGCAACTGCTTAAGTGTTTGCTTGCGTATGTCAGGAGGTGTTAAGGGATTCTCAGCTGCCCCCCCGCCCTTACTGGTCAATTTAGACAATCAGCCAGAGCTAATCATGGAGCTCAGGTGATGGGAATTATTCTAGTGTTAGGTTAGGCCTCAGCTGCTCTCACCAATCCCAGCCATCACGATGATGTCTAGATCTTGTTTCCTAGTGAAATCAGGAGGAGAAAACCTGTTCAGTTGCACACACCACGCTTGAAGGGATGAGGAGGTCAATCCTGTTTCAGTAATATGATTTGTTTTCATAAATGAAATTGCCTGACTGTAAAGAGGAGGTTATTTTCATTGACATGTTTAGGCAGTTTTGCCAGCTAGAAAGAAAGCAACTCCAAACTAAGTCTATGGTCCATAGTTAACTTATTTAAAAACTTAAAATGTGTCAGATGTGCTGGAATGTTATGTCACATACAGAAGCAGATGAGTCTGATTGACCACTCGAGATGATACTCCTCAACTATGGTGAGAACCGTCATTGGTAGATGATGGTCATGGTTTTTTGGAGCCATCGATATTGGCATCCATTTCAGGCCATGTTTGGGGCATTGCATGTATAGAGGTGTTTAAGTCACATAAGTTTATACTAAACTATGAAGTTGAACGAATGAAGAAAACGGAATAATGAGCAAATGAGCAGACGATGAGCATACAAAAGGAACTGAAAAGAAAGTGGGAAGGCTTTCAGGCTGGGTATTCTTTCATATGTGGCCTGATCTGGCAAAATGAGGTTTTGGAATCAATAAAAAGATGAGAAAACAAGCTTTGAAATGATATATTGGTCAAAGCTGTATCTTAAACTGTTGTCAAGTAACAATCGTTCAAATTATGGTAGCACACTGAGAATATCGCATTTCAAGTTTTTGTCAGTTTTTTTGTTGATATCTTTAACAATCTATAGCATTCAAAGAGATGCACCCAGTATTAAACAACAAAATTTTACTACAGGCATTTAGATACTGTCACGGTAGTGGTAGTCTCGCGTAGCCAGACCTTCAGACTGACGGCTGAAGGTCTGGAATTGAGAAAAATGATGGACTGACACAGAATGAATGCAAAACAGAACTTAACTTAAACAGCCAGTCATTAACCCTAAACACAAACAGCTGAAAACTCAACTCATGTGACTCTAAACACAAAACAGATGAAACCAAGACACGTGACAAACGAACTAAACAGAACAGGATATCAAAATAAAAGTCCCAAAAAATAAACAGAAAAGCAGTGGCCCCTACTGGCCACTGACCAAACCGTTACAGTTACTTAGAAAAATGCATAAAATCAGACTGAAGACACATCACTAGAGCCAAAGAACTCATTGACCAACTTGATTCAGTCTTGCTGGACAGCAGCAGAGCTCAAATTGGAGATGTCCACTGAGTTTAAGCTTTAGCTATTTTACATTATTTTGACGATGACATTATACCAAACAGCAATCACACAACACGACACACTTCACTGTAAACAACTTGGATGATGGTGACCCAAAATACGTCGAGGGGTGGGCGGAGACAAGGCTGCGAAAGGGCTTCTTCTTGGCAACTAAAAAGGTTTTGTGTACATAATTTAAGCATTTTGTTAGGTTTAAAAAGATCAGGGATTGACGTTTTAACACCATACTTGGACAGCTGAGATCGTGATGTTTCAGAGGAGAGGCGAAAACAGCACTTTTGGACATTCTTTTGTAAGATTTGAGAGCTACGACTCAGCCATTTAAGTGCATTTTCACAATTATTTCTATGATGAAACTTTGAGAGATTAATTTTGAAGACCTTTTCTTTCATATAAACCAAAAAAGAAAAATTTATATTTTTGGATGTTTTTCAACATAATCAACCTGTATCTTCCGACTCATTACGGCAGATCGGGTCACATATTGTACAATTTGCATGCACCAGGGATGTATATGCAATGATGTATCGTGATACATTGACCTGAAAATGGCAATTCACTTTCATGAATTTTGAGATATTATAATGAGTTATAATATATTCCACCAGTGTGTAATAAATCTTCTCAGAGTTGTGGAGAAATAAAACATAAGTAAATAGGTTCGTTTTCAGTAAAATGTTACAGGCTGTTGCCTGAGTAGATTGATGTTACGCACACTTGGATACTCGAATGTGATGTTCACACAACAAACATCCAAAATATCAGCACATACATGTATTTTCAATTCAAGAATTTGACATTTTATACAGTATGTATCCTCTGTGTGAATATTCATTTCAATCCAAGTATATATTGGATGGGTAACACTTATAGGGCAGTATGTGACACCTACATATGTCTACATGTTGTTCTACAAGCATCAGTTGCCATAACACTTTGTGGACTAAACTTACATCAGTATTAACCTTTATGACAGCTGACAGCATTATAAATCCAGGTGCAGCTTTTCTCAAACCCTCTTACGGACCGGCGCCGGTCTCCAGCCCATAGTTTGAGAAACTCTGCATTTGAATTAAAATACTTGATTCTCAACACTTCTGTCACTGCACACTCATGGACTTCACTTCCCCACCCCTTGTTTCAGCATTCTAGAATGTTCAGGGTTCCCGCCATATATGTATATATGGATATAATATATATAA
>JBBPDC010000149.1:20621215-20633531 GCA_037974485.1 Hemigrammopetersius urotaenia | reverse complement strand
CTCTCCGTCTCTGTCTTTCGCCCTCTCTCTCTCTGGCTGGCCTTTCTATCTCTCTTTTCTGTCTCCTGTCTCCAGCGCTCTCCCTCCCCCTCCCTGCCTCTCTCTCTTTCTCTCTCTCTCTCTCTCTCTTGCTCTTTTTCTCTCTCTGTCTCTGTCCCTCTTTCTCTCTCCCTCTCCCTCTTTCCCTCTCTCTCTCCCTCTCTCTCGCAGTGGCGGAATGTAGCAGCACGCTCTTTGCTCTGTGCTGCATCGACGACTGACGGGAAGGGAGCACTAGAAGCTGCTTGAGCGGGAGAATGGATTTTATCTCCTCATCCCAGTGGATTGTGGACACAATACTGCCTTTTACAACCTTGCCATAGCTACCATTGTTTCTTCTGCTGCTGGATATTTGGCTTTTGCCTCCACAGAAACAGGGCTGTAAGAGCTTGATTATCTTTCTGACTCCCCTATACCACCACCCCACCCCATATGGATGATGCGCTTATTTGTAGGAGGTCCTGCCCTGGCAGGGGGACGCTAGGTATCGCAGCTCTTTGGGACATGCAGAGCTGAGTCAGCGAGGGCTAAGGAGAGACGCTGGTCGAGACAGGAGACAAATTACCAATGAGACATTGGAAAAAGGAGAATTCTGACAGCCCCCTGCTTCTAAAGAAAACTATGAAAGCTCTAAAAGGGCGTGAAATTTGAGGGATGTTTTTTCACTGGTGGCGCCATCTGTTCTAAAAGAGGGATCTGAGGGGCACTAATAGAGGGGTGTTGCTACTGCATCGGGAGCTGCTGAGAGCCTCTGTGCACACTCATACGCCCTGCTTTCTGCATTTTTGCCTCCGTTCAGCATCTTGCTTATTTCCCTGCCTCTCACCCGCTTCTCCCTTGGACCTGCAACTAGCTTGCGTCTTGGAACTGGAACTGGACTAGAGGATCATCCCGTGTCGGATTCTGCAAGCCCCGCTTTTTTTCCAACCTCCGGAATTCTACTGGGTGTGTGTACGTTTGTGTGAGGGTGTGTGTGTGCGCGAGTGTGTGTGTGTGTGTGTGTTTGTGAGTATGTGTGTATGTCATCCTGCACCTGTGCTTTAACCCCCTAAACTAAGGAACCATCAGTGGGTGCAGATTCCGTTCCTCACTTAACTGTTTACTTTACAGAATAGTTTTTTTTATGTCATTTTGAATAATTCATTGTGGCTGTAGGGTACAAAACCGTTAGATATAACTGAGTACTGAATACTGAGTTTAAGGGGTTAAAGAGTGTTTGTGTGTACTTGTCTGAGTGTGTGGCCATTGTGGGATTGCTTTCTTTTTCTTCTTGTCACGCCCCGATGTTTGGTGTCTGGAGCTTCCCGTGCCTGCTGATCTCCCGGGTCAGGGGTTGACCCATAGAGGGTCATGAGTGAAAGTTCCGGAGCAGTGACCACCAGCTCGGGGGTGGTGATCCTGGAGGAGCCCGAGGGTACTGGGGCCTCAAGCAGCCGGCAGCAGCAGGCCCAGGCCCCCGAGCATGCCGGAACGTTGCGGTGTGCCTTCTGGCCCCGGCAGCAGACCTGGCTGTGTGCTGTGCCTCTTCTGATTGGCTTCATTGGCCTGGGCTTGAGCCTCATGCTGCTCAAGTGGATTGTGGTGGGCTCTGTGAGGGATTATGTGCCCACAGATCTGGTGGATGCCAAGGGTATCGGGCAGGATCCCATCTTCTTGTCCAAGCCCAGTGCTTTCCCCAAGGGATCTGACACAACCACCACCACCACTACAACAACAACCAGTGGGCCAGTCAGTTCCATCAGCCCTGGTTTCACCACTTCAGTGCGTGGCAAAACTCGGTCTGGGACACCTCCCAACACATCCCAGAGGGGCAGTGGTGCATCAGGCAGTCAGGTGACCCAGAAAAGCACCACCCAGCGCTTCGGGACACGTGGCCCCAGCTTCACCACCACGACCACCACAGCCTTCACCTCCAGCTCCAATGGCCGGACATCAACCTCCAGCCCATCTCCATCCAACCCCACTGTCCTCAACGATTCCACCCAAACGTGGACCCAGGAGCAGCCATCCACTGAAAGGCCCATCACCACCCCAGCTCGGACCCACATCAGCCGCAAGACACGTAAGTCCTTATAGCTTTTGCTTTCTGCTGCTCTGAACTTAGTCGTGCTGTTCCTGTTGATTTGTGAGAACTTAGAGTGCCATTCAGTGGTATGATCAACTGTGTACAATTGATAATACAGTGATCATACAAGTCTATGTTTTTAGTTATTGACCTGATCATCAGAACAGTTACCTTGATGCATAGTTGAGCGCCTATTTGTTTATTCATCTCTTTATCTATAACATTGAAATATAGTGTGGTTGTATATGATGCAATCTTGAAAGTGTTGCACCTACACATGATTTGCAGAGGCAGCATGGTGGTCAGAGAGTGGTCATGGGTTGGACCATGCTGATTGTAAGAGAGGGGCACATCCCTCATGCCTCATGGGTCACTCCCTTTGAGTACACAACTACATGCAGACCAACACCCGCTGCACATGTATACCTTGCTTGATGGTGTAATCAGGAGGTTGCTGTTCTTCTCCACTGAGGGAACTTTAAATGTGTTGAACAAATTAGGGTGCCAAAAGAAAAGAAGTTGAGTGTGGACCACTATGAATGCATTATCCATCCCTGTACAATGGCTTATTTCATGCAAGGGAGTTTATCGAACTGTTTGTTTTCCATTGCACAATATCTCTTTGTACCTTTGAAAAACCAAGGGCCCCTATACAAGTATGAAATGAATGAAGCACACACATTCACACATTCTTAAGAGTGATGTAGCTTAATTGCAGCCTGTCATTCTGGAAATAAAGAAGAGCTGTATTTTCTCAAGTTGTTTGCAGTATAGGGTGCTGTACTTCTTACTACTCTGTTTAGGATCTGGACTATTAATTATTCATATAAAATTGCTTGATTTAAAGGACTCATTCAAACCATTCTAAAATTCATCAATAATGTTGATCTCATGTGTATTCTGATCTCAAGTTCCACCTACTTGTTTCGTAATATCCTGCATCCTGGCTAAGTGGTATTACTTCAAATTTCACTGTGTGAAATACAACCTCATTGATAACTTTTTCAGTTTGGGACCATATTTAAATGTGTTTTCTTTAGAACACAAACTGTAGTTTGACATCAGTGAGGCATTTGCATAGATAATCAGAAAAACACCGAGCAGCTACACCAGTGGAAATATTTTTAAGTAAAGTAAAGTAGTCCCTTATAGTCACATGTGAACATATGACAGCACACAGTGTGAACAGTGTGAAATTCTTTCTCTACATTTAACCCATTCACCAAGTGAAGCAGTGGGCTGCCACCAGTGAGGGGCGCCCATGGAGCAGTGTGTGTGGGGATGGTACCTTGCCTTGCTCAATGGGAACATCAGTGGGATTTCGATCCACAACCTTCGGATCTCCATACCCACTAGGCCACAAAACCCAATGTGAGTGAAAAAAATCTTAAAATTCTAATCCAAAAAGCTTTCAGGACTGTTTAGTACAACCAGCATCTATGAGCGTAAGTTTGTAATGAGCTGTTCTTGTTTTTGGACTAGAGTTCCATTTGTTTCCCATTAGAACAATCAAGTCTTATTAAACAAACACTGATACAAGTGTAAATATCCAGAATTATAAGTATATAGCAAATACCTACCTTCCCATCCAGTCAACCTTTGAAACCATGAGATCTGAACATTCGGATATTCGCAGCTTAAAAGGATCTCCTGTTTGTATTCAGCCATGAATATTGGATCAGAGAGGTGGACGGTGACTTTGCGTCACTCGGCAGCACTCTACCAGATTGCTTCACTCTCCGTTCTTTATCCAGATTAATTTACCATCACTCCTGAGGAAAAAACTGCGTCCGCTATCCAATAAGAAATGTAATTTACTGCCACATTTACTTTGGGCAAGTTGGTCATACTGTGTCAGCATTTCCACCTATACTAGGCTTTGTTTGTCTTAGCTGGAAAGAAAAGAATCCACAGAACAATTTTATTTTAAACATTGATTTTTTTTTTACTTGCTGATTTTTTAAAGACAATTTTCCAAAAATAAATAAACAGTGATAATATGACGAGGCCACCTTCAGGGTCCAGTTATCCATGCTCACCTGTCCTTTGTAGGTGCTCGCAGCGAAGGATAGTGGTCAGCATAAGCATTCTGACTGTTCTGTGGCTACACAGCTTCATACCCAGCTAGTTATGTGCTGTGAGTTCTGACCCTTTCTATCATAGCCAGCATGATTTTTTCCAGCAACTTACAGTGCCACAGTAGCTGTTCTGGGGCAGCAGACCATACAGGCTAGCCTTCGCTCCCCACGCACAACAGGTCTGGGTTTCCCATTACTCTTTTGCTCTTTACTCTTCCAACACATGAACTTCGAGAACTGACTGTTCACTTATCCCACCACTTGAAGGGCGCCATTGTACCAAAGAAATCAATGTCAATCACTTCACCCACCAGTGGTTTTTGTGTTATGGCTTATTCATTGGTGATTCATATTACTATAGGGTACCAGAAAGACCTTTCAGGTTAAAGCTTAGAGGAGCCATTTCTTCTCATTCATGTAGCCACAACAGTGATGATGCACTTTTATGTGACCATTTTCATGTTTAGCAGTGGCAGGTACTAATGTTGGATAATTAGGTTTGCATTACTAACTTACTTACATCCCAAAAGGTCCATTACTCTATTGGTAGTTCTTTCCTATAGAGATTATGTGCCCTGTGTCAGGATGTTCCCAAAGAGGCTGAAATATTTCACCGAAAGAGATGTCTTGATACTTTTAGATGAATCATGTATGTAAAAGGCCTTTATTTTAATTGCCAATATTGTGCCTCATTTAAAAAGCTATGTGGACATCACAAAACAATGCATTCAAAATGGACTGTTTTGCAGCGTATTGTCTGTATATGGGCTATATTTTGAAACTCTTAGCAATGTTTACTTGCAGCATTCCTGTGAGCTAATTGCTTTTCCAATTCGTTTCCCTTGACATGTAAATCATAGACTGTCACATCTATATTTTATTTTGTATACATCTTCACTTTTTTATAAGTTGTTTGGAAGAACACTGGTTTTGGCTGTACAACACTGTCTGTGTGCCAGACAGGGTTCTTTGTGTAAAGCTGCAGAAGAACAGTTGAAAAGAACCTTTCAGAGAATTGTTGTCCATGCAAAGTGTGAGGAATCTTTATTAAATGAATCCCCCACATAATACAAAGGTTCTTAGAAGAAGCCTGAAACTGATAGAGAACCTTTACATCATTTACATTTTTGGCATTTATCCCAAGCCACTACAGGGTACAGTCTCCCTGGTCAGGAACCCAGTGGTGGTATGCTGGAGAACCCATGACCTCTTGGTCTAGAGGCAAGTATCCTAACCATTAGGCCACCACCACATTATGTGAACGTTATTCATTTACCCCCAGAGGTTCTTCACAATCACACATCTCATTTAGAAAAATGGCTCCCTCTGTTACATACAAAAATACCTGTCAATGTCATTCATACTGTGCTGATGAATTTAAGGGTGACCTAGATCTCTGTGGATGGGCTGGGATGATGGGATGATCCATGGCGTGAGTTGGCTGTCTAATTATTGAGTATCATGTGTAAAATGTTGAGATACACCACAATTATTTGCCATTAACTGTCTGATTTTGTGCCTTTAAGGTGTAATGTAAATGTAAATGGCCTCCATTCTCATTGACTGTCCTAGATGGAGCTGAACTTCTGTATGCTGAATGGGTGGATGTATACAAATGTGAATTTGTGACAAACAAGTGATTTCCATATACAGACTGAATAGTGAAAAGTACATAATCTTCTATTATTTCTACTATTTGAGCTTTTTAAAAGAATATATGGATTGTTTGTTGTAACTCACATGACTTACATGGCATACATATTGCTTGAAATATAAAAGTGGACCTCCATCTATAAATGGGACACAGGACTTTGAACAGCTAGCTGTGTGCAAAATGATGTTATATGACAATAACAATTGTAGTGATCAGAGCTAGTCAGAGCTCAGCCTTTACAGGTGTTTCAACTTTCAAGCCAAAAGTGTTTTCAAACCATAGCAATGAAAACTGTCAAGTCATAATTTAGGCAAAGGAAAGCAAAGGAAGACACTTTGAAGCCTAAAGGACCCAAAGCAGTAACATATTGCTGTTTTATGTTAGCAAAGTGAATGAAGTAAAGTGAAGTGAACAATATGTTTGCCAGTATGTTTTCGTGAAGCTGAAAACAAATAGCAAATAAAACTGGTCCATTTCTGGAAGAACCCTCAACAGTGACTGTGCAGCTTAAGCAACTGCAAAGGATCCCATGCTCTATCCATAAATCCTGTGGTTGTTCATGGTCCATATTTTAAGCTGATTTAAGTGGGGAACACAAATCATTTATTCCTATGAGAGGAAAACGGTTGTTCCTTGAAAATGGTACATTCCAGCCAATAAAATGTATTTTAGCACAACATGCCTGGAAAAAGTGGACCAGTCCAGAGTTCTGTGTTGACGTGTCAAATACTGTGACTTGTTGGACTACATAAATGAATGAATGAATGAATGGATAAATGAATGGATGAACGAGCGAACGAATTAATGAATAGCAACAGATAGCTTACAAAGTGCAATCACTAATAAAATAAAGTAATCCAAATTTCAAAAGAAAGTTGCATATCCGCTCAATTTTAACGAGCATTGAAGATGATCGATTGCTTAATTGTAGTGTTGCTGAATGGATTTGTGGAGGCCCTCAGGTTTAGTGCTTTTCTCTGCTTCAGCACACCTGACTCGATCTGTGAAGGCATTAGTAAGGAGCTGATGAGTTGACTGAGGTGCGTTAGAGCAGAGAAACACTTAGCTATGCAGAGTTGCTGTAGTTAGATGCACCTGTTTCAATGTGACCTCAATCGAATGCATGTGAGTCGAGTGGAATGGACTTGATCTGAACTCAATCGATCCGAGAGCTTTTCCAATGCAATCAGCTCTAAAAAATTGCTGATTTTGGCCATCGTATTAACCAAAAAAACAGCTCAGCTCTGTCCACTTCCAGTTTCAGTTGAGTGCCACTTAATGGCCATTGATTTTTCTTTTGTTTTGTAACATTAGCTTGATGAGGAAGATTAGTCCATAGGAATGGATTCTGTTTCTATGGATTTGTTCATGTCAGCTCCCACCTGCCATTGCCCATTACCCATTAACCATGTCTCAACCTTGATATAACACCAGAAATGTCATCAGGCATAACTTAAGATGTTGTCACTACAACTTTCACTGCATTAACTTACGTCAAAGAGGACATTTATTTATTTATTCATTTATTCATTCATTTATTTATTTATTTATTTCACCCTGAGGTCCTCTTATGACATTTTGTATCAAAAGCAGTCAATTTCCAGCCTCTCCATTCTAACCATCTCCCTTGGACAGTTTTTGTTCATGTGTCTTTGAAGGAATAGCTTAATCATACAGGTTAATATTTCTAACAGTGAATGGAAGTAATATAATGCAATATAATAGTGAATAATGCTAATCAGTGTTGAGTGTTGGATTTTATTGTGAAGTGTTCTGTTGTGATTGGCTTTCCTGCATTGTGCCACTTTCCAAAAGGCAGCTTCAGCTGTGACAGACATCTAAACTCTTTTGGACCAAAGATATATTTACATTTACGGCAACTTCCATTCCCTAAATACAGGGGACAGTCTCCCTGGAGCAATTTGAGGTTAAGGGTCTTGCTCAGGAACCCAGAGGTAGGATTTAAACGCATGACCTCTTGGTCCAGAGACTACTAGGCCACCCTTACATATAAATGGACACATTGTACCTACGTAAATGCATTGTGAAATCACTGTGACATGATTGCATTGTGGCATTTGTGACATCACAACATTAGTGAATTTAAAATGGTCTCTGTCTAGACCAGTATGTTTTTGAAGCTTCAATAATTGTTTTGTATGCAAAAGAATGAACACCCCCAGTCAAAAATGTTGAAGATTTTGAGTGTACATAAGCACAGGTTTTCTACAGAGAACCCACTTGTATACTTAAATTTATATTTTAATGCACAGTTATGTATATTTATAGACCAGTTTATTATCTGATTAGAGCAAATTGGGGAACAATACATATGAAATGTTTGTTTGTTTTGATTTCTAACAAATGAACCAGTTGCTGGTCTAGTGGTGTTGTCCCTGAAATCAGAAGGTTGTGGGTTTGAATTCCAATACTGCTAGTGGCACCACTGAGGTTCCCTTGAGCCGTGGGCGCGCCTTGTTGGTGGCTGCCCACTGCTTCACTTGCTTCCATTGCTTTAAGGGACCACTTTACTTAATATGTTTACCTCTGCAAGGAAATAGAAATTGTGCTCTAAAATTGGCAGAAAAATGGCATATTTCATTCTGATCATGTAGTTAGACGTTCACTTACGTTTACATTTATGACGTAAGTGTCCTCATTTTCTCTTAAAATCAACACGCCATAGGACTGTACAGCAAACTGATTCCAAAATAGTTGTATAGGAGCCCTTTAAGTCATCTGTTTGTCACGTTCTCCTTTCTGTCCTCATTTAACAGGCAGCCTTTAAAAAAAGTGCTCGCTTCCAATGCCATTAGGGCTTAATTTCACAACGAAACTGTCTCAATAAAACTTAATGTCACTTTGATTTATCCTTATGAGATGTCCTAAGGAGGGAAAGGAGCCTTAAATATTAATGTGGAGAAAAGGAAACATGTTCAATATGTAGAGGAGACGCTGAATAATTGATGAGGGCGCTTGCTGAAGAATTATCCAAGAGAAAAAGGGAGGAGAAAAGTCTGATAAAAGGTGGATTTTGCACTGTGAACTTTGCATATTGATGGTGAGCTGTTTTGCTCCTTGAAAGCCTTCAACAAGCGGAGACGTTCTTTAAGTACAGGAGCAACAGTGTGCCACCTCCGGGCCATAAGGTGCAGCAGGGCCCCCCGAAGGCTCGAAGAATGAAAGATTACAAAGTGACTTAATACTAGTATGATGCTAGTGATGTCTCTCTTTTGATAAAGAATTCGGTTTTATGAAAGACTAATTAATGAAGATTTGTGGTTGAGAATGTAATGTGCTCCGGATGAGCTCCACAGGCTCTTTGACCTAAAGCTGAAAGTTTCAGTTGAATGTTTGTGATGTTTGGTTTCACTCACAGCATAGGAAGTGGGATTTGGCCTCTTACAGCAGACTTTTCTGAGCTCATTGGTATCGGATGTCCCACAACAACACAGTAGCAGTTTACTTCCTGACACCCTACATATCTTCAAACAGCCGCTGAGACAATGAAAGCATATCATTAGAAGTGCAGTGTGCACAGAAACTGCTGCCTTGTACTTCCACTTAATGTTGTTTTTGACAACCTGTTTTGATTTTAGTTTTAGTCTAGTCTTTGTGTCAAGCTGTCATTTTAGTTTTTATTAGTCTTCGTCCCGTCTATACTCTTTTTAGTCTAGTCAAGTTTCAGTCGACTAAAAGTCTGAGCATTTTAGTCTTATTTTAGTCAGAATTATCCATGACTGTTTTCATCTAGGTTTAGTCAATCTCTAGATAGATTTATTTCACAGTGCCTCTCAATGAACGCATTGGGACGTAACGCCGTTCAGCTCTAAAGTCGAGCATCCCAATACTTTTTTCTCCCCTTCCTGTTGTACAGGAAATAATGTCTCGTCTCGTTTTAGTCAACGAAAATGAAGACATTTTAGCAAAGTTTTAATTTTGTAAACCACATTTAGGCTCTTCTTATTCGTCAACAATATTACATGATATATGACCAGCATTTACGTTGTGTCTCGTCTCGTTTTAGTCACGTGATAAATGTTTGTTGACGATGATATTTAGTCATTATTTTTCGTTGACGAAAGCAACACTACTTGCACTCACTGGCCACTTTACTAGAAACACTTGCTTTAGTAGTGTCATGACAGTGTGTGGTTTTTACAGACATCAATATCAATGGTTTCAATGGCTTAAAGAGATGTCCAAAGACCAAAAAGTCTACCAAAGACCAGCTCTGTGGCCATACGCTGGCTGGTTGATGATGGAACAAGTGGAGGGCTAGCGCAAATTTTGCATCACTCATGCACACCAAGGTAGAGATTTCTAATAAGGCAACCGTTTACTTATAAGGTGTTTATTGAATCTAGAGTTTTCCCTGAAAGGTGTTTTAATTGGAGCCGCACTAGTTTAACACTGGATTAGTGAAACGCTGCTGGCTTATTTTAGCTGCACACCAAGGATTAGGCCGCAAAATATTCATGAATTTTGCACTAAGTACAAGTCTCTTAGTTCTTTGTCGCAATTTTGATAAATGGAACATTTCTGGTGGTGTTGTGGAGTAACAAATGCGTTTGCTTGGAACTTGAGTTAAACGGGTGAGGGTAAAAGATGTATGTGCTGTTTATAAGAAAACAATGAGCAATTTATCCATTGCGCTCAAGGCGAATGGGAGCGGAAGAAGCTTTGTCTTCATTACCACAGGTTTAGTTTCTGTCAAGGAGATTGTGCACCAAGATCAGTCATATAGGAGATCATTATAGGCACTGTTTTATAATAGAGCTTTCATTCACTTCAGTAATACGGGGGCACTCACTTATCATGTCCCATTTGCCCAACTTTCAGTTTACTACGTCCAGTGAATTATACATGACGCTTCAAATGCACAGGATGCCTAATGTCATGCTTATGTTGTACTTTGTGTGACGGCGCTTTTGATGACTAATTAAGGTGGTCATGAAATCTTGTTCTATTTAAAACGTTGGCCATATATACAAATCATGTCCAAATTAAAGAACCGAGAAGGCTGGACGTTTACGGACAAATATTAATAAACCCAATTATGCTCTGCTTCTGCAAGCTTCTAGCTGCCTCCTGCAGACCTCCCCTCCCTCTCTCGCTCTCTCTCTCTCTCTCTGTCTCTGCCGGCTGCCTCAGTGCCGTTTAACATCTGTGGACAAACAAATGTCAGGGCCGTTTTGATAGCTGCTGTGGTCACTAGCCAGTGCCACTGGGCCTGTAGCGTATTATTCTGTGGAGATGACAGAAAAAAAAGACCAAAAAAAGCTGACCAGCATGACGAAACAGAGCTATAAACTTCGGTCAGTCGTTCCACTGGACCTCAGCCATGGGAGCTGGGAGATGGACGCTCGCCTCCTCTGCCAAACACTGCCAAGTACAAAAAGAACACAGGCCTGGTGTGAGAGCGGCTTGTTACGGCTAAAAGCTTGAGGCTAAAAAGCACCACGGTAAAGCCTTTCCTAAAAGACGGCTCTGCTGACTGCATGAGTGTGGCTTTCACAGAGGTTAAGCCTTTGAAACAATGGTGACGGCCCACAGTGCTCTTCTGTCATTTACCATCAAAGAACAGCGGATGATGTGTTTTAACAGAATGTCATTTTTATTGTTTCTCTGTGCGTGTGTGTGTATGGATGTGTGTGAGTATATATATATATATATATTTATATACAGTGGTCCATTGACTTGAGTTTTAAAATAAAATGAATTTTATTCGTAACTGACATTTACTCGTATGTCAAATCAATTTTCTTTGTTGAATTGAAATGCCATTAATCTGTTCCGGACCTTTCTTATTGTTTTTAAATAAGAAAAATGTGCTTTTATACAACAAATATTGTATAGAAACACAATACAAAAGAATGGACTGCAATTAACTGTTTTATTAAGTATAATGTATAGCATCATCTTTTTTAGATTCTCAAACCAGCACCAACTGGTTCGCTCGATACCTCGTTCGCCGAAGCGCCTGGGTCTGCTGCAGCAAATCGGCGTAAACAGCTTGGGGTAAACAGCTCGGGGTAAACAGGTGGAGCCATTTTGTTTGGAAACACCTTATCTTTACCACAAAATTATGAATCAATAATTGCTTAAATACCACTTCCTTTCCATTCATACTGCAGTAAAGGCTTCGGTGAACCACACAGAGGAGTTGGAGGAGTCGACCTGCCTCTCTCGGTTCACCGCTCTGTTCAACCAAAAAAACGCTACGCCAACTGCCCGGGGCCCACAAAACTTGCTCAAAACACAATAAAACAATTACACAGAAACACCAAAGCGATTTTATCACAACCCAGCCAGCTTATTGACACTTTTAAGCTCCCAGTGTCATAACTTGCATCTACTCACGGTGAATAAATTCAGTAAACAAAGGAGTCCGTCCATGCTTTTTTTTTTTTGTGTGTGTGTGTGTGTGTGTGTGTGTGTGTGTGTGTGTGTGTGTGTGTGTGTGTGTGTGTGTGTGTG
>JBBPDC010000149.1:20610960-20621170 GCA_037974485.1 Hemigrammopetersius urotaenia | reverse complement strand
TATATATATGTAGAGAGAGAGTTTAACATGCTATATATGTGCTATTATAAATGAACTATATGTCATAACTTGCACAAGTCACATTTTATGCTTTATTTTCTCTCTCTCTTTTTTTTTTTAACTAAACCATATCTGTCCACATAGGTATTTGAAGGTGTGTACCAAGCTTAAGAATATGACTGTATATTAATGTAATTATTTTAAGGGAGAAATTAAATGCCTGTGATAACTGGTAGATCATTTTAAGAAATAACATCAGGCAGATGCTAAATTTTTTTTGCGTATTATTACACTTTTATTTTGTCAGGTGCCTCTACAATACTGCTAAAGTGTTACCAGAGGGACGAAGAGGAGTGCAACCCTGAGTCTGTTATGAGATATCGATTCCTGTGTGATTGTCTTCTGGACTTGTGCCACTCAGCAGTTTGGTGCAGATCAGCTTTAATGCATGAGGCCTGATTAGCCATGAGCAGCACTTTTCTCCTGCCCTACAATCAGAAGGGAGGAGCCACCGCATTGTGTGCTGTGTGGGGGTCCAGCTGTTCTCTCTTTTTCCATGTGATAAGCGGCTTAAGCTCTGGCCACTTTTTTCAAGAACACCTGCCTTCCACACTCTGGCCCATGGGCGTCACCGTGTCCCCTTCACACTTCAGAATTATTCGTATGGATCTCCCCCACATTTAACATAAAATATTAGTTCGCCCAGCGCTGCTGAATCTTGAGTCTTGAATCCATTCCTCTTAATCGATAGAATATACACACCACTGGAAATACGCTCCGGGTTTGCCTCCAACTTCACTTGCACCACATGCAAGTGAAGTGAATCATTAGTGCAAACCTGGCCCCCCACCCCAAACCCTGCCCCAAACCCACGCCCCAAACCTTGTCCCCCACGCATAGACCGATACATCCCCCTCACATTCAAAATGCTTCCGACGCCCCTGCTCTGGCCACTTTATTAGAAACGTCTGTTTTATAGCTCCACTCTATAGGTGTACCGTTACACCCTGCCCATCTTTCTTTTAAATATACTCACTAACTAACTGGTGGCCTATTGGTTAAAGAGTTGGCCCAGCAATCAGAAGGTTGTAGGTTCGAATCCCAACTGCTAAGGTCATCACTGAGGTACCCTTGAGCAAGGTCCTGTCCCAACACTCTGCTCCCTGGGCATCCCTTGTTGGTGGCAGCCCACTGCTTCACATAGCGAGAGAGTTAAACGTAGAGAAAGAATTTCACACTGTGATGTGTTCGTCCCTGACTGTAAGGGACAACTTTGTTTTATTGTCAGGTCGCCTCTACTGTGTTCATCACTGGTCGGTTTCTGACCACAGAAGCCTTGCTGAGCAGTCTCAACCCTGCTGTGATTTCACCATGGTGGAATGGTGGCATGGTAGTTCCGCTGTAGTGTGTGTGGTGTTCATCAGCATCACAGCTGGGCTGAGACTGATCCACCACCAAAAAATGTCAAATAAGTGGTTGTGAGGTCAAAAATGAACCCGGGCTTGAGGCCGAGGAACGCAAGCTACAGATCTACAGCTGGAAACCGGCAAGGAGGACCTACAATTTATGTGTTTCTAATAGAGTCTTTCAGCTGCAGCTCAGACCATATGCTGTGAAGTGCAACCCCAACATTTTTCAACAACTAAGCTCAGTATGACTCTCTCTCTCTCAATTTATTTGGCTCTAAAAGGCCATATGGTCGATCCGACCCGTTCATGTGTTCCGCTCTAATGATGCTGCGAGAGTGCTTCTGCAATTAAAGCAGCGGACCATTTCACAATGCGCATACTGTAACTCTGATCGCAGCGGACTTGTTATTTTGGGGGGATTTTTGTTTTTATTTATTTATTTCTTCTTTGTGACATAACCAGCAGTGTTTGTTTTCCCATTTCTCGCTCAAGTATTTTTAACATGTTTTGCTTCGGCGTGGCTGATTTTGGCAGCGCGAGTGGTGTTTCTTTGAGCGGCGAAAAAAATTGCTCAAGCGCTCTCTCTAATTTGACAGGTTTTGATATTGAGGCGCATGCCGTTGTCTGCTCACCTGTGCTGTGGGAAAAAACCCAGCTGTACTCTACTCCAGCTGGAGAGTTCAGCCCTGCCTCAGTGAAGCCATGCCCAGTTTCGCTCCAGAAGGATCATATAACATACGTTTATCAATCATTAATTACGTTTAATTATGACTTGTTACACTGAAATTTTAAGCAGCAAATATCTGACCCACACAGTGACTTCTTTCCTTATTTGAATTGTTTGGACATCAACCAAAGAATTAATCATGCAGTTCACTCACAACAGCCGCTTGTTCTAGAGAAGCCAAAAATGGGAGCAAGATTATTATTATTAGGCTTCGTCCAAAACTCACCAGACTTCTTCTGACGCATCGGGTCAACTGCCCTGACACATCCGGTCAGTGATTTCCTGCACTCGTCTTTTCGTTGTCCTTCACTCATCCCTTTTCCCCCATTGACTTGCATTCATTTTTCACCCCATTGAAATGAATACAGTTTCGGGAGAAAAGACTCTCACTGTCCATACAGTGACCCAACCTTGTGAAACCTGATATTAGATTTCAGGTCACGCCCCTAATGACACGCATATGACCAAAAGTATTGGGACAGAGCTGTCATACAAAACTATATGGACAAACGAATTGACACACACACACACTCACTAATTCTACGTTAATGCTATCATTATGCTAATGCTATGTTAATGCTATGTTATGCTAATGCTAACAGTATACTAATATTAATACTATGCTAATGTTATACTTATGTTAATGTTAATGGTAATACAACGGTAATGTTAATGTTAATGCTAATGCTCATGCTATGTTAATGTTAACATGGTTGGTTTGGCCTCTGTAGGGTGTTCCTTTGCGGCAGGCCCATTTCAAATGTATTCAGGAATTTTCCATTTCCTAGTTATTATTATTATTATTGTTATTAGTATTTCTAATTATAATTAATTATTATAAATGATTCTAAAAACAATAATATATTTATTATGATTTCTAATTATTATTATCGTGTTCATTATTGTTCTTAGTGTGATTCTTCTTTTTCATTTTCTCACTTATGTGTGGCTTAATTAAGTTTATTTTTCCTGTTTCCATGGCAAACAACGACGAACGCATGACATATGTAACCGTTCTTTATTTTGTCTTTTATTCATGCAATTTGTTTTTAAAATGTGCTCACCTGCTGACAAACAAAATGTGGCTTTGAGTGTAAGAATTATAATTACAATTGCAGTTACAATTAATATTAGAATAGAATGTCTCCGTATTGACTGAGAAGTGGAAAATAGCAGGAAGGGTCAAAGAAGCGAATGTCTAATGGTCACTTTTATGTGAATAGTGTCTTTCTAAAGGATGACCATTCGCTCCAACCTTCCCTTCTCACTGCACTGACACGCTCCATGTGTTCCATCCATTTAAGACTCTCTCTCTCTCTCTCTCTCTCTCTCTCTCTCTCTCTCTCTCTCCTTCTTCTTCTTATTCTCTCATGCTTATCACCATGGCAGATCTGTCACAGGGACACTGAACCCGAGGACATGACATAGCACTGTGACAGCGGCCAGCTCAGAAAGCAGATTAAAGTGGACACACACACACTTTCTCAAATACACACACACACACTCACACACACACACACACACACACATGCTTAGGCTAGGCTGATGAATGGTGTCACTGGATGGTCTCAGTGTGTTGCATGATGCATACACTTTCAAGTTTCAAGTTTCAAGTTTGCTTTATTTATATAGCACATTTAAAACAGCCGCAAGACTGACCAAAGTGCTTCACACGTCTTCCAGACAACAGTGTTGATTAGAGAAATACATACTACTCACTGGTCATTTTATTGGAAAACCCTAGACTCTTAAAAAGGTGCCAAGAAGAATTCTTAGGATAATACCATTCTGAGACATGTGAGGTATTTTAAAGCTACAATGAACTTGTCCAATGTAAAAGATCTTCACCAATTGAAGGGGTTTCCAAGGGTTCATACATTATACTGAAGGTCTTTATCATTTCAGTGCATGGTTTTTAAGAGAATCATTTATGTAAATGTGAATAACCATTTTAAAGTTTAAAGAACTTTAACATAATGTAGGAAGTACCATTTTAGTTCCCTGCAGAACCATTTCTGTGATATGAGACATGCCATCTCATGTGCTGCCACATTCCTAGACTGAGACAGAACTCCCAACCATAATGAAAGGCAACATTGTTAATTACAGAAATACATACTACTCACTGGTAACTTCACTGGAAAAACCTACACTGTGTTATGTATAGTTTAATTTAGTTTAATAGAGAACATATTCTGCAGAACATTTAAATTCAAATTCTTTCCATGCACTGAAAGGTTTTTAAGGAGTTCTTTGGTGGCATTAACCCATCTAAGTTTTCTTTGCATCATGCAAAACCCTTAGGGAATCCAGTTCATCTGATCAGTGCACATTTAGAACCTGTAACTCATCTGTTGATGCTAAATTTGGTTCAGCCATCCTGCAGCCCTCCATCAGTGTTCTCTTGCTGACCACAGAATAACTCTAAGCTGGATATTTTTGTGTAATGGAGCATTCTTAGCCTAGTAGTGACATACATACTGACATAGAACACCCATACCAGTGGTACACAAACACACCACTGTGCTGCTAGGCTATCATGCCAAGATCATTGCTATGAAAATGGTTCTCCAGCAAAGTAATATCAGGTTGACTTTGATGGATGGGGCTAAATAAGAAATCATGGTGGAAAAGGCTTCTTTTGGAGAGTTGTCATAGAAGGACCACTCAATTGAATGTTTTTTAGAGAACCAAAAGTGATTCTTATTTAGAATTGTTCCAAATAACCTTTGCACTAGCAAAGTAGCAGAAGAACTATTTTGAATGCTACCAAGAACCAATTTAGATACTCTTTAAAGAGCAGGGTATCCACAATGTAGAAATACCAGCAAAGGTTCTCTGATTTGTAACAATAACAGAACCCTTTTAGTGCCATTCAGAGCCATTTTAGCAGGTTTATAATAGCAAGTTATCCTTCATGGAGAAGAACCACTGAAACCTGCGAGGGAGCCATTTAAGCATCCATGTTAACTGCTAGGTTTCTATAAATAACCAAGTAACCATTGAAGAACCCTCCTTTTCAGGATGTATGTAGTGGACCTTTAAGTTACATGGACCTCATAAAGTGACCAGTGAGTGGAAACCAATGGGTGTCTAGTAAAGTGATGGGTCTGTATCAAGCAGCCTGTTGTTTGACTTAGAATAATTTGTTCTGCTTCAGGCTGCCACTGAAGCCTGATAAACTGCATCTGTGAGATACGTTATCTGCTGTGACAGAAAAGAAGAGGATATGATAATCCTATCATGTCACCAATGTATTGTGCCTTTTCCTCTTGTCTGGCCAGTGACACGCTACAAGCAAATGGCACCATTGTCAGAGGAAATGGATTGACACAAAATGGAGGCCTTGTGGTGGGGATGTGAGGGAGTGAGTGGCAGAGGCTGAAGAGTCTCTGGAGGGACACTCATTATGAAAGGAGTTCATTTACGTCTCTGACTAACTGTCAGTTCCTGAGTGACTATGCTGGATGGTGAGGAATCGACACACGGTGTGTGTGTGTGTGTGTGTCTGCGTGAGTGAGTGGAAGTGAGAGTCTGATAATGAGTAACCGAGTGAGTAAGCAGAATAGTGATCGCTTTAGTGTCAACATCTGAATGTGATGAAGCCCTACAAGAGGCTCTTCAGGTTGGAACAGTGCAGCATTCCGTAACGTCTGGGCATTAATATAATGACTGCAGGCCATTTTTTTGTTCAGTGATGCACTGCAGAATCATGACGAAGTGAGTCAGTGTGGCTATGCTTGTTTATGGCTTATTATCTTTCTATTTCACTGTAGCTTTCAGAGACCTGCACACTAGCACTAGAAGCTGAGAAGAAACAAAAAGTTTTCTTCTGTCAATGCGGTGACAATAAGCTTGCAGTGAAAGATTAACACAAAAGGGGCTTTAAGAGCTCATGTGGAGAAGAAAGGAAAAAGTACATTCAATTATTGCTGCTAATCTTGTCCAGTTATTTAAGTTAATTAATTCTATACTTTGCCAAAATGAACTAATAGTTCTCAAATTCAAAGAGAGTAGTGCTGAGATGAGTACAGAGTTGTGTACCCTAGTGTCATTGAGACTTCATGAAGGCCCCATGATGCTGTGGATAACGTCTCAGATCCTGTTTACTCTTGACTGTTCGATCTTCTTCTCGGTGGATATAGATTCAGTCTGGGAGCCTTTGTCTGTTATGTAAAGTTTTATTGCATTTGTAGCCTTCTGTGTAATGCTTCCTACACCAGGACGCATGTCATTCTAAGCCACTTTCTACCGCCACCTTGATTTTCTTAACTATTCCAGTATTAGCCATACATAATACAAACCAAGCCCTGTCTTTTTAGAAGCAAAGGCTTCTTCTCTTCCTTCTTCTCTCTACAGGAGTCCCACTCACTGTATCAGTAACAGCAAGATCAATAACCTCCCCTCCTGGATGGATGCGGCAGCTAAAAGGAAAATGGCCGCCTGCTCAGATAAGAACAGCAGCGTCCCTGCGCCTGGTCCCTGTCTCAGTGACAGGGAGGAAAGCTGGGACACTTCAGAGAAACAGAGCAGGAGAGAGAGAAAGATCTTTTATTTATGAGGACAAATGTCAGCAGCCAGTATAGTGAGTCCTGGTGGCAGATGCCAGTGAGCTGGGCAACGAGGAGCAGGGTCCTCACTGCTGGATAAAAGCCTCGTCCTCCAGGCTGCGGCCTCCCATGGAATATGAGCGATATTAACCCACAGGCTAGACAGCCACCAAATTAATGGGATATGACCTTGTCCCCTCTGTGTATATCCATTTATCCTATATCGTATTTCTAACCTCTAAATCCAGTATGAAATAGAAAATCTTATCAGGGCTCTTTTTCTCCAATAATCTTGTAATGATATATATATTGCACATGCCATGGACTACATTACGTCCATGACTGTTAATCTTTTGCAGCAAATTCTTTTAAAAGCAGTGATACCCTCTACATCCCTGAGCATGGCATCAAATGCTGCCTTACTGATTGCTATGGAAAAAAAATCATTTGTTCAGATTATCTAACTGACCTGTGCCTGCAGCTGTAGCAAACAGGAACAATCTCAAGTCCTGACTGTGACTGAGTGCCAAACCGTGAGATATCATCTTACCTTATGAAGTTGTCTACCTTGTTCTTGTGTACTTAAAAGGATGAGAAAAAACTTTGGTGTAGGAAGGTGGCTGAAAAATGTTCCTATTTGTCATTGGTACACAACTGCTAACTTAATTTTTCTTCTGCCTTCTACAAAAACCTAGGAAGATTTTTTAACTGCATGAATATTTAATCTAACATTTTATTATTATTATTATTATTATTATTATTATTATTTATTATGATTTGAAAATGTTTCTTCCATGAGCTTTGATCTCACCAGACAGTATGTGTTTTATGCCAACATTATGGTATACATCAAACTAACACTATGAACTGCACCAGTGTACAATGACCACTAGAGTAGCGAGGTCTTGAGTGTGGACCATAAATCTCAAAACGGCTCAAAGATGATGCAGATTTATCATAGATACTCCTGCTGGAGTCTTAGAAACCATACAGGGCCACAAGCAGAAAGTAGTATTATCTTGTTTTTTGATGGATTTGGTGCATAAATGTCAATTCTAATGCTTCCTCCTTTATGAAATTTCTGAATATATTAGAATGAGGGCAACCCTGGTACACAAAAATGTATTTGTCCACTTTAGACTGAACACTTTTGAATCATGCTTCAACAGACATTTGCAAGACCCTGAGGACTACACTACAGTACTGAGTAACCTGGATGCACCTTTTGTATGCCGACCGTAGCTTTTGTTTACTTTCCCAAGTGAAACCCTCAACAACTGTTGTACTCAAAAATCATCTGAAAGACTTCATTCTTTTCCAAAAGTCGTGACTTGAGGTTGCCCCATAGTCTAGAACTGCTGTTCCTCTGACATTGTTTAAGGTTTTGTGAGGGCACAACTATCTAGGCCTGGCTTTGGAGGTGAAGATCTACCTGCCGGCAGCCGCAGAAGCTGGCTCCATCTCTTGAGGCCCAGCTTTATTTATTTCCCCCTCCTTGTCTTTAATCTGAGCAACTTGGGCTCAGACACTGGAAGCCCGGCTTCTTCCATCATTAGTGTGGCGAGGCCCTCAGGCAGCCCATTTTGTGCACCTATTAACCTGTGCCGAGTGGCCAGTGTCCCAGCTCCATGGAATTACTCTGGGAGTTTTGAGAGAAGGTGATGTATGGTCCTAGTAGCTGCCGTGCTGCCAGTTTCTTCTCCACTCTGAAAAGAGGGTAAGGCCTGTGTGAGTGTGTGTGTGGAAAATTTAGCAGAGCGTGCCTATGGTAGGAAATAAAGTGCATTACAAGCGAGTTGGGAATGATTAATGGCCCCGCCCAGGTCTGAGTAATGAACTTTTGCAGCTCCATGTGTTTGTGTGCATGTATGCATGTGCATGTGTGAAGACACAACACCACAATTCTTACATGCTAGTGATGTGTGCTTCTTCCCTTGAGCCTCCTCAAGTCATTTCTGTCATGAGGACTTTTCTTAGGAGGCCAGCTTTGATCATGCTATGACACAGAACTTTGAATACTGAATGATGTTAAAGGGCCTATAGCATTAAAAAATACATTTTTCTTCTAAATTAAAGAGTTAACATATAATTAATAATTAAAGAGTTAACATGTAATTAATAATAAAAAATCAATGTATTTTACAAGCTGACTTTTATGAAGGGGGTCCAAAAGTGACATTGTCGGTTTAACTATTGTTCAGGAGCAGTAGTGGATATCAGCTTAAACCATATGCTCTATGAGTAAACAGATTCTCTGCAGACTAGTGAAGGTCCTACTGACCAGTGGTGATCACCAGAGTAGGGACAGGCCATTAGGCCACAGTGAAGTGGAATGGACAGGCAGGACAGAAATGGAGAAAAAGGTAGGAGGAACTGTGTGTGTGTGTGTGTGGGGGGGGGGGGGGGGTAATAATACAGTTTTTGCGAGATAGACAAAAAGAGAGACAGTGAAAGACAGGTAAGATGTAGAAAGAAAGAAAGGTGATATGAGACAAAAGAAAAAAAGGGTGTGAAAGTGAGGATCTAAGAATTAGTGAAATGATCAGTCATATAGATAAAAAGTGAGAGAAGGAAGATGGGAGAAGAAGAGAAAAGATAAAAAAGAATTAAGGATGAGAGGCAGAGAGAGAAGTGGAGAGAGGAGGAAAGATAAAAAGGGGGAAAGACAGAGAGAGGAGCTAAGTATTAGTGAAATGATCAGTCATATAGATAAAAAGTGAGGGAGGAGAGGTAGAGAGGTAGAGGGGAAGAAAATAGGAAAGATAAAGAGAATTAAGAATGAGACAGAGAGAGAGAGAGAGGTGAGCTAGCAAGCTTCAGTTTGCTACTCTTTGACTGTGGCTGTGCGGCTGAAATGGTCTTGCTTCTGCTGCGTGTTCTGTGTGTGTGTGTGTGTGTGCGTGCGCTACATTTGGCGCAGTGGAAGGCCAGGGGCCACTCAGTGATGGATGGTTGTAGACGATGGCAGATCTCTCCCATGGCCGGGCTTTGCCGGTAATGACTTGAAACACGATAGCGAGGCAGCTGCAGGAAATGGGGAATAAGCAGGGTCCCAGGCTTTAATGCTGACAGAATCAAATGTGCCTGAGTTTCTGCGAACTCCAGGCACTTTACGCAGCTCTTTACACTCAGTGTGGACTCACAACTGCCCACTGTGTCAGCCAGGTATGTTCATTATCTGTGGTAGTTATGTCAGAACCCTGTTGCACATTTCATGTTTGTTTGAATACATAGGTACATGTTTTAATGATTGTATCACAAAAGAAGGGTCCCACAGTGGTGCAGTGTGTAGCAGCATTGCCTAACACCTCCAAGGTTTAAATTCAGGTCCCGGCCATGTGTGTGCGGAGTTTGCATGTTCGCCTCATGGTGATGTGGGTTTCCTCCGAGGTCTCCGGTTTCTCACACAGTCCAAAGACATGCAAAACAGGTGAATTGGGGATTTAAAATGGACTGTGTGTGTGTGTGTGTGTGTGTGTGTGTGTGTGTGTGTGTGTGTGTGTGTGTGTGTGTGTGTGTGTGTG
>JBBPDC010000149.1:20574672-20587126 GCA_037974485.1 Hemigrammopetersius urotaenia | reverse complement strand
TTGTGTGTGTGTGTGTGTGTGTGTGTGTGTGTGTGTGTGTGTGTGTGTGTGTGTGTGTGTGTGTGTATGCGTGCGTGTGTGTGCATGCATTTCTGTAGTTTCAGTCCAAATATTCAGATTTACTGAGAAAATCTGACAAAAAAACAGGATTAACCCACAAAACCAGGTAAGTGCTCAATTATTAGTTCATGTTATTTTAGTGTTGGGTTATGGTTTATGGCAGCAATTCTCAAAGTCTGGACGTTGGTCCTCTTCTGGACCTAGTCCACACATATTATGAATGCATTGACAAAAATTGTTTTAATAAATGATTAGTTTTTGTAACATATAACATATTTTAGATTTTTATGGTGACCCCGGCCTGAAATTACCCGAAGCAAAGTTGCTTCCACATTAGCAAGCCCGCTAAGCGAAATACCTGCTTCATTGGAGAAGGAGGTGTTATGTCCCGTCGTCACTGTATTTGTTGGGGCATAAAAGTATCTAAGTTTATCAGGGTTATTTTAAAATCTTTTCATAAAACTACAGTACATAGTACTCTTTACCGTGAAAAGTGTGAGTGGAATAGCAAACAGTTACAGGCAAACAGTGGCATTTTTTTGGTTGTATGTTGTAAGCAAATTTAATAAAAGGGATTTGCTTATCACTTGTCATCCTGGACTTTTGACCTTAACTAGATTCGGACATAAATTAGATTTGGACCTTTGAATATAAAGTTTGAGAAGACACAGTACAGACATGGACATTTCATATAAAATGGCTTATCAATAATCCCCATAAGAATATATATATATATATATACACACAAAATCCAAACAAAATAAAACATGTGTACATGGATTTTTCCACAGATGTGTTCTGTTATTACTGTGTACTGTAGCAGTTCACAGAAGTCTAGCTGACGTGTGGCTGTGGATGGGGCTGCTGGCCCTGAGGGACGGAATATGTGAGGCAGAACACACGCTTAGCAGACGAAAGGGACAGAGATGCTCCCTTTCACACACACCCAAACACACACACACTACAAAATGTCCCCTCACCCCTCCCACCCCCTTGAATGACTGTGTGGCTCTTGCTGGGTTTTGAATATTTAGGCGTTTTGCCATTTAGTACACATTTCAGTGATCTGCACCTCTAGGCACTTCACATACTCTCAGCATCGCACCATAAAACTACGCAAATCGCATTCCATCACTACTGCGGGGGCTGTGCTCTCAATATGAGCCTTTCACTCCTTTATGTCCCAATCCATCACTCTGAAGTGGGGATGTTTTGTAAACATTTTGCTTCATCCAAGTCTGATAAATATCTCAAAACCACACAGGACCGGGTGCAGAGAACTCTCTCTCCGTGTATGTGTGTGTGTGTGGGTGTGGGTGTGTGTGTGTGCATATTTATGAAATTTCACACTAATCAAAAACAGAATGCTTTAACATGCTGAGCACTTGCTGAGCAACTTGTGTGGTAAGATGTTCCCAGGATTTTTGCCAAAATGTTGTTTTCAGCAAAGAAGCAGTTAAAATACATGCAATCTCAGTGGGAGGCCATGTCATCTACATGCATAACAGGCCGAAATGAACCCTGCGGTAACCATCAAATTGAGTAATTATAAAACTTTAGAACTTCACAGATGCTGTGTCAGCATGTCACAAAATTCATTGGAATAAAATTGTAATAAATCAACCTACAGGGTAAACCTACAACTTAAACTTTTGAACATACAGTGGTGTGTTAAGGGCCATGTTGCAGCTGGATTAACCCTCATCCAAATGAGTTGTTGATATATTTGAGATTTTCCACATTTTTATGTTACTCACCTAACATTTCCTGAAAATACTCTTTGCTAAGAAGACAATTTACTGTATCTTCACAACTGTATCTTATTGACTTATTTACACACCGCTGGTCTGCAAAAGCCAGTATAATTGTATTTATAGTTATTATTTATTATTATTATTATTTAGAATTGTAGTTATAATTAAAAGATGGATCACCAGACAACCGTTTAATGAGTTATTGAGTTATTGAGCCAGTGTGATGAAACAGTTAATAAGTGTTAAAATGTGCAGAACTGTGTCTTCAACTGAGGGTCTGAAATGTATAGGTGCCGAAAACAATGTTTTGTTTTTTTTAAAAAAAACTTCAAAATCCAGACTTTGTATTCAGAATTTTGGAACTACTACATTACAAAAAAAATACAAGTAATCTAATAAACATCATTGTAATAAATAATGATGGGGCAGCTGGTAGCCTAGTGGTTAAGGCATCCACCCTGTGACCAGAAAGTCCGGGTTCGATCCCCAAGACCACTAGGCACCGCTGAGGTACCCTGAGCAAGGTACCGTCCCCACACACTGCTCCCCGGGCGCCGTGTTTGTAGCTGCCCCCTGCTTCACTTGGTGAATGGGTTAAATGCAGAGGAAGTATTTCGTGATGTTCACACTGTGTGCAGTGGTGTGTTCACGTATGACAAATGGTCACTTTCACTTCAAATGATATTTTACATTTCTCATCATGACGTGCTTGTCTAGGACACGCCTCCTCCATCACATCGGATGATCTTTTTCTGAGCTTTTATTCAGATCTTTTCTTTATCATACCGGAAGTTGAAACCACTAGATCTATGTTTTAGCATCTCTGCATTTCAAATTTGGCATTTAAATGGCAGGACATGGTAAGCCACCCACAAACTGGAGCCAGTCATGCTTTTCAGGATTTGTTCACTCTTTAGAAATCCAACTCCTAGTATTATAATCGATTTCAAAATCCAGAGCCGGAAACCGGATTTGACATCTGGATTTAAAGATCTCTGAACGATCAACTACTTAACACATGATCCAATGCCGGACATTTCAAAATTGCCACGTTTTCTAGAAGCTTGATTGATTTAACCTTGTCCAAAGCCCTTGTGCCTGGAAACACCTCCTGCGGATAGTGGCAGGCTGTGCTGGCCTTCGCCCGCCACTGTGTAAACAACATCCCTGCTTTAATTTACTGCTCTCCAAGCAGGTGTTAACACAAAGCCTTTTTTCCACCCCCTTTGTCCAGCTTATACCACTCCAGCTTTGACAAAGCGCGAAAGGCGCCATCTTGTTTCAACAGTCACATTGTACATCAGCTGCCATTTTCAACTGCCTCCTGCTCCTCTAGCTTGATTTGTAGACCCTTATTTGTCTCTAGGCATCCTAGGGAGATTTAACTGAGGACTGAGGCTGAAAGAAAAAAAACAAGAATAAAAGGCTAAGAGAAAAGAAACGAACTGGCCTGAAAGAAAATGGTCAGATTGCTCAGAATCATTGAGTAAAGCCATATATAGACCATTATAGACCATTACTCCAGAGCAAGGGATGATGGTGGTCCACCTGCAACTAATACCTTTTTACCACCACAGCTGGAAGAATGGATAGCTCACCATTAGGGCTGAAATCGATAATATGTTTATACATTGATTTTCGTTCTTTCGACAGTTCATTCACTAAACTCAGTGTCACCTGTCCAAGACCAGACACTAACCTGCCAAAGTCCAATATAATGACCTTCCAGTCAGGAATGGACATAATATTCATATGCAGTACTGTATGAAAGTAAAGATTTCCCCTAAAAAGCTACAAAGCCTCAGTAAAAATGCTTTATTGTATGTTTTACTGTATTTTCCTATGTATGTGCCAAAAATAGTTGCATGACCTCACAGTTAAAAAGACTCCTTTAAGATTATATGTAAATGACATCTGTTCTGATAGGATGACCTGTATTTCAATCAATGTAGGCTGAATCAGTGTAGGCAAATGTTTAATTTTCTGGGTTAAACAAATATTTCTTTCATTTCTGTTTCCAATTTTACTTCATATTCTTTCAGGTATAAGGTACTAAGACACTGTTTGTATATGTGTTCGGTATGTTCATTGTAGAAAATTGTTCATATTTGCTTCTTTTATTTTGATACAAGTCAGTAGCAGGCATGGCTTAAACCAGAACTGATTATAATGGATTAAAGACAAAAAAACAAAGAAGAAATAGGCAGCATTTCAGAAACAGTGTATGCAAATATGCAATGCTGCAGATGCACAGATGTACAGAAATAGGCAAATACACAGAAATAGGCTAATGATCACAGCATCTATTGCAAATTCATTTGCGGATGATGCGTATGATCATTTAATTTACAGATTTTGTGCGTAAATATTACAGATACATGCATGTAAATATTTGAAAGATTCAACTTTAAACTATTCCCTGAATAATGTAGCTGTCAGACTGCATAGGATTGTGTTGAAGCAATTCCTGTTTCCCCTTGAAACAGACATCGCCAAGCAGAGTTGAGCTTTCAAAATGAATCGCAGTCAGTCATTTCCATATATTAGTCTCAAAGATACCATAATACTACTGGACTGTTTTGTTCTATGGTATGGTGAAAAGTCATGTGAACATGAACTATGGCTTTGATGTAAGTGTTAAAAAGGAAAGGATGTAGAAATAGAGTTCTCCTGAGATGCAGATATGAGGTGCCAGTTGGTAGGTCAGGAAAGGGTTCAGTTCACCCATTCAGACTCCTGGCTGTTTCATTTGCCATATACCCGACAGATCAGTCATCACTGCAGCAATCCTACAAACAAAGACGCCTCCATCCTCCTCATCATCCTCTTCGAAGATGGTATCTATGGTAACTGCTGAATTGCCGGAGCTCAGTTATTTTCAGATTTGATTAATCAGAACAAATGAATGTATGTTAGCCTATTCTTCTGTTTTCTATTCTCTCCCATTTCTGCTTCGCACTGCTTCAAGGTACGTTGGGCTTTATTCTAGACAGTCTCGCTTTGCTCGTAGAAGATGCTGCGATCAAGCTTCACATATTCAATGTGAAGTTTTTGGTGGATCATTAGGAAGAAGCAATGAAATCCATGCTTCATTTCATCAAAATTCTGATGATGACTTCAGAAGCAATGCAGTTTAATGTTGGTGGTCTACAAAGACCCACAATCTCCAGATTATTGATTTAGCAAACTCTGCGTTGCACTAAAATGGTAAACACTCTTTGTTCACTCTTGCACACATGCACAGCCCCTCTGCAGGGAAACATCAATTCAGGACACATACATTTTCAATCAAGGATTTGACCTTTTTGTTTCTCTTTAACTGAGCCTCAAAAGGGGTCCATTGACACCCCCAGCTGCAGCGGCGGCACATTAGCAAATGAAAGGCGCCTATTTCCGAGACGAGCTCAAAAAGAGGACTCTTCTCAGGAATTGGAAGTCGGGACTCATCGCCTCCACCTCACAAAGCCTGTGCAGCCCACTTCTGCGACCACTGTTAACACTGGTGGTTCAGTTGAGAGCCAGCTCCTGAGATTTAATTGGAATGCCAGCTCACGTTATTGGGAGAAAGGGGACAAAAACTTTTGGGATTTGTGACGGTTCTTTCCTCTTTTTCCACCTCTTTCTTTGGGCAGACACAACATTCTGCTCACATACAGCCGTCTAAAAACGAATGATTGTGCTAGAAATGTGGCCAGCACAAAAGCCTTTGTAGATTGATTTAAAGTGAATTGCCTTCATTCCGACGTCAATGCCACGTCGCTCCTCGTAAACAAACTTCTCTTGAGAGAGGAAATGAGAAAATCTTAATCAGTGCTGGAGAGCCAATGGTACAAATCCACTGCCTTGGAGTAGAAGCCTATAGGAGAAATGAGAGCTCAAGGCTAGAAAGAAATAATCGAAAGAGAAATGCTTCAGTGGTGCATAGTACCATTTCACTGAACAGTATTTATTGATAAGAAGGTGACCTTCTTTCAGTGACTTTTATAGATAGGTCTTCCATTTGGCCCATAAATGTCAAAAATGAGGACAACTCCTCTAGAATCATGAATTTGCCAGGACCCCTATGGATTTCTAGTAGTATATTAGCACAAAGCTAATTGTGATTCCATCAACTCATTCACTGTCAGAGATATATCTTGGATATCCTACAGAGGATTGATCCCACCCATCATCAAAATGAGCATTTGATTTCTTCTTAATTATGTAAGCTGTCAAGCTGTGCTGGCTTTCAGTCCAGGTCCAGAAGTCCTAACCAATAGGTGAGGTAGCTTGGCCGTGCAGACCTAGATTCCATATAGGTCCTGATTCCAGTCTATTTATGTTGACATTTAATTATTACGTTTTCATCCCTTAAAGGGGAGATATTATGCAAAACTCACTTTAGTTATAATAGGTGTGTGGGCTACAAAACATGTTCATGAATTATTTGCACAAAATCACAAAACTTTTATTTGTGTCAAGCCTTGGCCCGGTTCTTTTGTAAATGGTGAAAAGAGCAACACCTTTGTCAGTGAGACAAACAATGGCTCTTTCATTGTTTGCTTAAGTTTTATGGAGTAAGTAATGCATGCCCGAACCTGAAGCTTCGCCATGTTTGACACAAGGTCATGACTGCCAGTAAGAGCAGACTTCAGGTCTCAATGAGGGAAAGAGGTAAAAAAAAAAGCCAGGCCGAGCTGCATCCAAGCTGGAGTGACCATGCTGGTTCCTTTAACAATAAAAATGCCTTCTATTTTCAATTATCAATGTATGTCAGTCCTAAAACATAAGGAAAAAGTCCCACTGGAATTTCGTTAAAAGAGTTTTTCTCAACATTTGCAAAAATCAGCAACTTGCTACCATGAAGTGTTTGTAATTGCTATACGCTCATTATTGTTGACCTACATTTGTCGTTTTATGATACATCCGGTGTAGGTTAATTAAGTGTTCCAGAAGTACCTATGAAACCTATGGTATATTCTGTGTATTACGACTTCATCTACCACAATAACAACATATTGCCAAGCAGTAAAGCTACCCAAGGCTGTATTTCCTCATCAGTTATAAAACTCCCTCTTCCTACTTAGGCTTTTGGGTAATTCCTCATCCAAGATGAAATATTTGTGAAGTTCTTAGACAAATTCCTACCATGCTCCACCATATCCTCTATCCAGTTATAGTTCACTCTCCATCTATTAGGAACACAGAGGTTTCATTCCTCAGTAATTTTAGCTGTGAGTTTATCACTAGTGACCCTGGTGCAGACGGGACTACGGGGACCCATCTGCCAGCTGCCTGGAAGTCTACAGAACTACCGGCGCCCACATCCTTATCTCCCCCTGCATTTCTCAAGGGACAGTCCAGTGTCTGAGAAATAGATTTGCAAGCTGCTCCAAAAGCAATCTCTCTCCGTTTACCCCTGCACCATCCACCTCTCTTGGCTTGTCTCATGCATGGGAATGTTTTGAAACTGCCATTATGTGCTCCTTATGTTCTCGATAATGCCGATAAATGAACACGATCCTCTGGGCCCACTCTACTCAACCCTTGAGCTTGGAATTATCGGCCTACTTTTGGCTGCCGAACTGTGGGCCCTTGCATGCTGTTTACAGCAGTTCATTTGCATGCAGCATTATTGAGGCCACTGCTCACATACAGTATTAAGCTGAAGTGCTTCCATCAGCGTTTCTGAGTCATGAAGGCTTTTTAACTAGAGCGAAAAAGGTCAGGGCTTGGGCTCAGTTAGGAGAATGTTATCTCACATTGCATATTCAATATAAACTGTGAGTTAAGCAGTGTCTTGAAAATACCGGACAAGTAGCCAGAGTGTAATTTGGGTAGTGACACAGATTTTGTTGTTTGGGTCGGGTTTCAATAAGGTGGATTTGAAATGGAACAATGACAATGAGGTGAAAGTGCTGAAAGTATTTGCATCTTGAGCGGGTGAACCCTTCAGGAGTCTCTGGCTTTTTTCCCTCAAAGAAAATGACAAAAAAACAACTGAAACGGAAATAAAATTGTTTTATTTTATTATTCTTTGCATATCTTTGCAGTCAGTGACAGCCTAACGATCCGCATCATCGGGTGCTTGGGTATCTATCCTGGTGATGCTCTACCAGGTATGTAATGCGACTATTAGTTCTTGCATTTAAACTTAATGAGGTTCAGGTCATATTTACGACCCGGGCAGCCAAGAGCCTTGCATTTTTGTAGCCTCCGAAAAGCTACATAGCTGCAAGATGACGTTCCATCCGCGGAGTGGGGAGGCTCAGTAGACTGTGAACAGTAGAATGTGAGCAGTTAAGAAGCTTCTATTCACTTCAGAATCCATCCTGCTGTCACATCACCAATAAAGATGAGTGATTCAATTCCACTGGCAGGCATACATGCCATTCCACCACGTTTCACAGATGAGGCTTGCTTTGGGTCATGAGCTTTTTTTTTTTTCTTCTCTTCACACTTTCCTCTTCCCATCAATCTCATACAAGCTTCATTTCACCTGTCCATAAGAATTTCTCCTAGGCTTTTAATATACGTCATAGTAAGCTGTAGCCTGCCCTTCTATTCTTGTGGCAGTGGCTTGCTGTAAAGCCATATGTATACGCTATCAATCTAGATGACAAAAATAACTAAGTAATCAATTGTCCATTTACTTTTGATCCTCGAATACAGTAGGAGTGTGTTTCAAATGGTTCATGTAATATAGACTGCAAATATGCTCAAATTTAACTTGACACTTCTCACTTTAACAACATCAATGTTCATTTCAAATCCGAAGAGATGGAGTGCAGAGCCAACAACAAAAACAAAACACTGAGTTCTTTACTTGACAGCTCTTTTAGACTGTAGGGACAAGAATGGCACCATGCGCTGCAGTTCAGATCCGTCCTGTAAATTCTCACAGCTATGTTTGGAAGCAGACCTCACTGACATGCTGCCATGCTCACTTCTATTAGTTCACCAATGTGAAGGAAAAAATAGATGCACGTTCAACTGGGCTTCCATGTTCTTGTCACATGTAACAATATCTGTAGTACAGCTTTATTTATTGTTAATAAGAATTGCACTGCAAAGCAGCACTAAGCTTATCATGTTTATGTTTTTGAGTTCGATTTCACATGATTCGTAGTAGGATATGGTAAGGAAATGCTAGTCAATGAAGTGCTTTAGTGCTTAAAATGAAAACATTATTTGTTCAGTCAATAGATAGATATATAGATGGCCTGGTAACAGACTGTATCCCAGAAATGAGCTTACCTGGTTTGCGAAGAACTTGAGTGAAGATTTTATTTTTTGCATTTGTTTTATTAACATGAAGGACCCTTAAGAGTGCACATAACCTAACCGTGGACGATGTATATAGCATAATCTTAAAGTAAACTGCATTTAGAAAATGAGCAAGCTATCCACCCATAATGTTGCAGATACAGATGAATTTCCAGCCTTTTTCGGTTTACCGTTTGACAGACATTGCACTTCATTAAGTTTCCTTGCTTTCCTGCAAACACCTGTTTCACCACCAACGGTACAGCCACTGATGGAATCGAGTATTTTGATGAGAGGGAGTGTAATAACCTGGTCTGCAATGCAAATGACTCTCCTTGTGAGAAGCAGCCAAGGCGCTGATTCAACTCTCTCGCCTTTACTTATTAATTTGCGATCAATTTTTAAAAACGTGTTTGTGCATCTCATGTTTATTGGCGCAGCATCACTGGAATCCTCCAAGAGGGCAGAAAGGAAGTAGATACAGATGCGACTGCATCTGAACTATAACAGGATTTGCTCCAATGAGACCCTAACCGACATCCGAGGGCTGGAATCGGCATGAACAGAACCCTCTTTTTACATGTGCGGCTTACATCAGTGGTCTATTTCAAGCTGGTTTACGCACATGTAGTTCACAGTTCGGAGGAGAAAACACTTTCTGCAGCACTTTGTAAAGGCAGAGGTGACATCTGAGGATGTGGCTTTTGCCATTTGCAGCCATTTACGGACCATTACAGTCAGAGAAATGCAAATGGTGCAGATGGCCTTTTAATGATCATATGCCAGTCATTACAGAAATCGAAGCCCAGTTGGAGGTATGAGTATGAACCCATATCAGTCATTGAGAAAGAAATCAACTGTTAACAGTGGACACTGCATAATGTGAAGCTTTTGATAGCTGGAAGAGAAATAGTCACTTTTTCAACTGGATTCAGTTTGCATTTCAGTGTGCAATTTAGGTCCATCAGGTGAATAAAGTACTTTTAAAGTAACAGAAAGCACTATCTCAGACATACAGAGACATAGAAAAATATCCAATCAAGTGCTTTCTGACCACAGATGAAGGACCTAGTAAATGGCTAATGCAAATTGTGCACTAATAGATGTTTTGAAATATACACCAGACAAGGATGGACCTTTAAATGACCTCTTTAAAACAAGGGTGGCATTGATCAGTCAGGAGGGGGACAGAACAGAAAGTGGAAAAATGCTTTAGAAATCTTGCACTGAAAATAAGCATAATTTACAGTAAAGATGTAGAGAAAATAATCTTAAATTCTAATGATGTTGCATTCACATTTCCTGGTGCGCACCAACATGAATAACATAGCAGTAACTACAGAACAGTAATACATGATGCTACCTCCTCCTTCTCAATACAAGAGTTTTCCCAGAGTGTTAGCCAGGAATAGCCAGTTATCAGGACTACAGGTAACACATTCAGATTTGGGTCCATCCTTAACAGAGATGTCTTTGTGATAGGCACCTGTTTTGAAACACTGTAGTTTAATTCAGACCATGGTACATACATTTTTTCAAAACTTGACCATTAAAACCCATAGAGTCTATTAGTAAAATCTGATTTTAACAAATAAAAAGGATATAAAACAGTCTGACACTGGTGTGTGCTCTCCTGCACGGTTTCCATTTGCTGCCTTTTCACTGCTCAGACACTCTCCGGACCCCCTCCCTCTACAGGTTTCCCTCATCCACTTGTGGGCGGAAATTATCCTGAAAGTTCTCCCAGTTCAAAAATCCTGTATTTTTTCTGTTCGTATCTAAGATCTAACAATAAAAGAAATTCAAACAATTTTGTTCTTCATTGGCATTTTTTAAACTGCCGTAGTGGTTGTTATTATTACATGTGTTTTATGTTATAACTTTGGTTCTTCATGGCATAGGAACACCAAACAAACTCAGCATGACATTTGACATTAAAACAAACCATGGAAATCTCCGTATAAGAAGTTGTTTTGTCATATGATGACAGTTTACTCATTTGTTGTGTTTTGAGTACGGATCCGTGCTGCTTGTGTTCTATGGGTTAACATGTTAACTAGCATGGTCGCTTCCATGTTAGCTGCATAACCATTATAAATACTTCTAGTATTCATCATGCTCCTGTACACATGGAGCACTGGCGTTTCTTTGTAGTGCCCAGTGGGGTGACTTCAAATCTGCTTTTCTTAAGCTTTTGTCAGCATTTGTTGAGTGCTCCTGGGGATTTCTCGAGAAGAAGGGGGCTTTTTTTGCTTTTTTTTTGCCAGTTTGACAGAGAGCTTTGTAAAAACAACAGTTTGAGAGGCTGACAGGTTTACAGTCGAACAAAAAGATGTGGACAGCCTGACAACCCAACATATTGATATCGATTGGTGGTGTTATCGAACATGTAGGTTGCAATGCCATATTATTTAATATGCAATTGGATAAAGACAAATAGATACACCACACTCCGCAAAGTAAGATAAAAAGAAAGATTCTTTGGAGCAATGCCCTTAAAGAACCTCCTCGGGTCCCTTAATAAAACTGGTTCTATAGACGTTATCTTTACATCCAAGGCCTACATACCAGGTTATCTTACTCTGCTAACTATATCGGTATGTGTCTTCCATGGTAGATAGCATAAGACCGCTGTTTTTAATGTGGTGCCAACATATAAAAGCCTCTGGCCTTATCAAGCTCCTTTTATCAACAGTGGGTCCTCTTCCATTCTTGTATGGGCCTCCAGTGGATTGAATCAGTGTCCTCCAAACTAAACTTGAAATTAGATCTTAGTTACAGGCTTCTTCTTCTTTTTTTATGTGTCTTTGGCTTGTTATTCCATTCTGAGTCATTGTGCTTTGACTTATAAATCACTCATCTTTCCTGAACATTCTGGATTGACTTTGACAGGCAGTAAGAAATGACATTCAGATGTTATGGTGTGGCTTTTGATATGGGCCAGCACAGTCTCAGGGGCAGACACGCACACACATATATACGCGGTTTACCCCTGGTAGCTATAAAACAGCAAATGGTGGCATTTGAAACTATGCACCAATGCAGTGAGCATTTTTTCTGTTAAATTCTGATTATATATACATCATCTCTTTGCATCTCATTCATCAGTATCGCTCATCCCAAGGCGTAGGAGTGCTCATATCCCGCAGTAAAGTACATATGCAGATTGTTATGATAGAATACAAAACTGGCCTGTCATTTACTCAGCTCTAGTGTGTGTCATGCAGGTGGGTGTTATTAAAGTGTGACAGCATTCAAGGCGTTGAGTATGATGATTCATTCAACAGGCCCATAATTCAACACAGCTATAAAATCACAGTATGTCTGTGTGTGTGTGTGTGTGTGTGTGTGTGTGTGTGTGTGTGTGTGTGTGTGTGTGTGTGTGTGTGTGTGTG
>JBBPDC010000149.1:20546099-20570778 GCA_037974485.1 Hemigrammopetersius urotaenia | reverse complement strand
CTCTCCCTGGAGCAACTTGGGGTTAAGGGTCTTGCTCAGGGACCCAGTGGTGGTGCTGAAGGTAGGATTCGAACCCCCTCTTGGTCTGGAGACAAGTATCCTACCCACTACGCCACCACCACCCCTATTTCAAATTGCATAGCGCCCCGGCGATTGTCAGACCGCTCATTAAGGTGGGCCTTCAGTAACAATGTCACTTCCTTGTTCATTGACTCACCAGAATCAATTCAACTGAGTAATTTCTTCATTTAGAGCAGTGATTCTCAAAGTGTGAGGCGCTTTTCGTGTTTTAAACATTTCCCCCAATTGTCAAGCTGTGCCCTGTCTAAACATGTGGATAGAGAAAGTTATTTCTACGTTTCTTTTGTGTACAAGTCTGGGTTACAGTGCGCTGCTAACGCTAACGCTAATGCATTTTCCTCCGGGATCACTAAAGTTTTCTGATTCTGATCATTTATTTGTCCTGGCTGCTGCAACAATGCGTTTTTTCCCCATACACAGTTGCTCTTGGAACCTGACCCCGCGAAAAGCAGGTGGTTCATGTCCTAATAAACCCAAACGTTCTGCTTACTTCATGCTGCCTCTTATGTCAGCCTTAGATCATGGTAAGTGGGTGGAGAAAAATTAATAGCATGTCTCTACCTGGGCTAATCCTGATTTGAAAAGCAATCACTTTAGTGCTTCCCTCACAGCTAGAATCCCCCACACTTTGAATTTTCTGAAGGACATATTAAGAATGTAAATAAAAAACATAAATAAATCCACATATTCTAATACCATTATATTGGGGCAATGTATTGTTTTTAGTTCTGCTTTTGGCAATCCACACAGTTTCCTTTTTCCCTTTCTAACCCACGTGATCCAGCCCATGAAAGATACATAAAGTATAATCAGTTGAAATCAGTGCAGTTCTGTGAAATGCTTTAGAGTTAAATCTAGTTGCTATATATGCAACAGCCTGACAACAAAGAAATGCATTAGCAAGCATAACCAGACACCCAGTGAGGTACAGTCAAATACTTGGAACCTCACTTACCACATAGGGCTCCTGAGCGGCTCTCCATTGTCACCTGCCAGGTGAAAGAGTCTCCACGCTTCAGTTCACTGTCTAGCTCTTTAACAGACTCTGGGAAAGCACACTTCCATAGCAAAAGCATTCTGGGCAGGTGGTGCTCCACTACAGTTGGTCCTAAGTAAAAGTTTTAGTCAGTCACAACACAGAACGTTTAAATGCTGCCAACACTTCAATGCCAACTAAGCGTTTCTCCTTACATATGCAACATGTATTTCCTGATGTTCTTCCATTTACAGTAATAGTACAATTATAGTTTTGTAAAATAAACAGATAAATACATAACTGTAATTAGCAGACGTACAGAATCTTGGTCATCCTAAAACGAGTCGACTGTTTTAGGATACAACTTTAGCTTATAGTGATGAAAATGTTTATTATTAGTCATTAAACATTATTAAGAGCATTTCTATTGTCTGCAAGCTTGTTGAATACAGAAATTAATAATGCGTCCAGTCCAGATGTTCTTTTTTTCTGGTTCCTATTGTTTCTTTCGTTCTTTCCTTAGTTATGGTCTAAAATTATGTTACATAAGAGATTAATAATTTAATTACAAGACGTATCATTAAACACTACAAATCTGAAAACATATATTTAGATTTAAATGGGCTTATTAGGGGCTTCAATTTGTTAGTATGGATGTGCAGTTTACCCAGAGTAGTCAGAGCGCTGAGTAGCAGCCAACCTCCCTGAGTTCGCTGGATGGAAATCCGACTGTTTTGGGCAGCAGAACGAAGCAGATCTTCAGCCAGGTCCAACACCATCTGACAGACAGAGAGTTACACCTGTGTTTTAGGGAGCTGAATAAACAAGACACTAAATCTATAACAATGGCACTCATTCAAAGATAAAAAGTCAAAGAACTTCAGAGTAAGACATCATACCTTGCTTCTGGCATGTGGTATTCCAAGAGGGCAATGTTGTACAGAACCCAGCAGTGCAGCGATGGCAGTACTATACCCAGCCACAGCCTCAGGGCAGGACTTCAGTGCATTTAGTCTTTCTGAACAGCGGTCTAGCAACACAGCCACCTGAGCAGATATCGCAACAGCAACACAGCGCAAGCACCAGGCTGCTGCCAACCGGGCACAAACGCTGGGGTGAAGAAGTACAGAAATCACAATGTCCAATACACCTAAGGCAAGGAGAATGAAAAACATAATTTATATTAAATGATTAATAAATCTGTTGGTGGCCGAAAAAAACTCAAAAGTATGACCAGGTTAGTTTCATGACAATCAACAGAGTCACAAAATGAAGAAGTCTTTCAAACACAGCTAAAAGATTATATTAATTTCTAATTAAAGACCTAGAAATTTAAGAGAAACTCTTCGTTTAGCAAGTTGTTAAGTGGACTATAGAAGATGGTGTGAATCAAAGCTATAGACTCGATTTCTGACCACAATGAAAATGCAGAAATGACACTATTCCCTATCTCATGAATTCTATCTGGACCTTATTTTCTGTCTTTCCAAATATCATTAACATGCAGTACAGTAAACCCCCACACTCAAGACGTTCCACAGTGGAAATGCTGGACTGCAGCTGCGTCACAGGGCAGCAGCCAATCAGCAGCAAGAAGAAACACATAGCGGTCAAACCTGCCTCTGAGTACAGCACACTCCACAGTACCAAAAAATGTAAACAGTAATCCCCCGCTTTTCGCATGGGTTACGTTCCAAGTAGAGGCTGATATTTTTTCGGGAATCCCACAGGTCACAGGAATTGTCGGGAATCCCGCGGGTCACGGGAAACAAAATCACTATTAATAACGTGATTGGGACGGGACTGGAAAAAATGTAAGCGGGAGTGGGCAGGACCAGGAATCGTAATAACACTAATTACTAACGTAATAACTTTAAACATAAATATACCTTTTAAATAAATAAACTAATTTTGAACTAGTTGTCCTGTCTCTTTATGCTCTCCTCCTGTTTGCTGTGCGTAGCCGGTTAAGTGAATCGCGTGCTGCACACACCCGTAATAATCCCAACCACCAATAATGTAAGAGAAGAAGTGGCTTCTTCACGCACTTTTTAGCAGCAAAAATCATAACCAAAATGGAGGCAGACGTGAAAGCTATGCTGCAACGACTACTGTCTGAAAATAATACGTCAGTTGTGTTCACAGATAATTACGCGTCGAGAATGATGACATGAAAACGCAAAAGACTTCTGGGTTATTCTTCTGGGATTGGAACGGAACGGGATTTTCCCCCAATTTTTTTATGGGATTGGGATGGGATGGGATGGGATTTTTTTTGTGGGAGTGGGACGGGAGAGGTTTGAAAATTCACTCCCGTGTCACCCTCTAGTTCCAAGAGCACCCGCATTTAGTGAAAAATCGCATTGTTGTGTTTTGGTAAAATAAAAAAATAATTTTTTAAAAACCTAAAAATGCCTAGTATTACAGTGTAAACCCTAAATATGCCCGCAGATATGCTCTGAGAACACTTTAATGTCATTTTAAATTTAATGCATTACCCTTAAAGAAAACAAAGGTAAACCAGCATTTGACTCTTTTTAATTTAAATTCCCCACCAAGATATGTAACTCGGAAGGTCGTGGGACAAAAGTATTGGCACACCGTGGCGAGGTGAATGGGTCTCATTGCGTGAAAATGTTAAAAAAAAAAAATAATTTTATTGCCACAAAAAAGCAAAAAAGGCGGAGGATATTTGCAGTTTCCACATTATTGTGGGGATTTCCGTGCAAAACTAGAAGTTTGTTTCTGCGTGTGACTGAATCCGCGACTCCTGATCCACGTAAAACTGGGGGGTTACTGCAGTCATTTTCTTTATGGAAAAGTAGCTGAATTTAGGTTAATATTTATGTTACAAACCTATAAAAAAAATAATTTCACAAAATTGATGTCACAAAAGTAAAAAAAAAAAATGCGAAGGACATATGCAGTTCCTGCATTACTGTAGTGGTTGCAGCGAACAATTATTAGTTCAGTTCTCAGAAAAAATAGAGTTGGACTGAAACCACCGACTGCCGATACACGGGAAAGTGGACTGTACAGAATAATGTCCTCATATATTAAGATATTCTGTTATTCAAATTATTAATTTTTTGGGAAGAACATCCAAAAAGATGAAACTTACAGGCTTGTAGGATTTTTTTGGATAAACCTACTAAATTTCAAACAGCACATAGTACATATCTTTCAGATCCTAAAGAGTGTGTTATCGTTAAAAATCCACATGTAAAAAAACAAAAGAGACAGCTCCAGAGAAAGAAAGATAAGAAATGTCTTAAAATTTCACATTTCAGGCAAAACTTTTATGTAATCCTTGAAATAACCTTGTAGGAAAACACATATCAATATGTGCTATACATGTCACAATAACTGCACTGCCAGGTGTGACAGACCTGCACTGGTGTCATGTAGCAGAGGGGCAGCGCTGGAGCCCAGGTCTTGTATCACACTGCCCAGCTCCAACAAAGCACAAACAAGCACATGCTGACTGGCCACCACATCTGCGCTGCTCACCCTTGTCTCAAGGTTTCCATCATGCAATGTCATATCTGATTGAAAAACACAAAGATAGATATACAGCACATTCCAATCGTCTCTGAAACAGCCATGACAAATCTAACTAACTCATTAGCTGAGTATTGTAAACCAAGTCAATCTGCAATTTACCACAGAAGCCAGTTTCCAGTTTCTACAGTTGTCACTTACCTACAGCATTCTTCTGTTTGCTTATGGTCTGGCAGATTTCTTTGGCAGCTGCTATCTGGGCTTTCTCTCCCAGAAGGCTGCCCACAGAGGCACGCAGAATGAAGGACACACATCGTCGGCAGCAGATGGCATCAACTGTGCTCTGCGTAGCCCGTGTGTGAGACACCAGCTCCATGAGGAGAGACAGGAGGGAGGTGAAATTAGCTTCCAGCCATGCTCCGCCCAGAGTGGATATGAACACCACACATGCCTAAAGGAAATAAAATGTGTACATAAATTGTCTTATATGTGCTATATGGATGTTATAGTGCTACAACCATGAACATATAACATTTTAGGAAGTAAAACGTTACTGAAATTAACTATAACAGTATTCATTAAATAAGCCTTTGTGTAGGTTTCTGTACATTTAAGTGAGTTACCATTAGAGGTTTATGCAGGGTCATGAAGCCTTATGAATGCTGGGAAATTTCTGTTCCTAGGTTGACAATCTTAACAACTTTGCGCCAATAATGCTTGTCTGAAAATGTAGATTGATGACTGCCTGTCTAAATTAATTTCTAACAGTATTGATATTAGGGCTGCACAATTAATCAAATTTTAATCACGATCATGATTTTGGCTGCCAAGATTAAATTATCGTCTGCAATATTAACATTTGAAAAGCGAGCTTTGCTGCATATCAAACCAAGCACTTTCTCAACCAGTAGTCAGCCAACCAATAGGGGGCGAACGAAAGATTAGGGCTTCATTGAGCGGTCTAAAAAATGACTGTGTGAGCCAGCCTGTGCGTGTGCGCCTGTGTATGTGCATCAGAGGGAGTGTGTGTGTGTGACACAGTGTGAAAGTGAAAGTGATCATTCGGTCATACGTGAACACACCACTGCACACAGTGTGAACAGCACGAAATTCAACCTCTGCATTTAACCCATTCTCCAAGTGAAGCAGGGGGCAGCCAGGAACGGGGAGCAGTGTGTGGGGACGGTACCTTGCTCAGGGTACCTCAGCGGTGCCTAGTGGTCTTGGCTATCGAACCCGGACTTTCCGGTCGCAGGGCGGATGCCTTAGCCACTAGGCCACCCAACTGCCCCGTACAGTGTGTGTGTGTGTGTATGTGACCTGCATTCGGTCATCTCTTAAGTCAGAATATGTTGGCAGACTGGTATTTCTCTCCAAAGTAGGCCTGTAGTATTTTCCTGTACTTTGTAGTATGTGCCTTTTCAGCCTTGGCTTTGTTTGCACTTTATGATTGCACTCTGCGGTTTCATTTTTATTTTTTGTTAGCCCTTGGGTAAATTTTGTTTTATTATTTATGAGTTATTTTTATTTTAGGTTTCATTTTGAACTGAAAGCCTTGTTCACTTACTGTTTGTTTAAAATAGAAACTGCAATAAAAATATGCTTTAGCTAAAATAATGAATAATTGTGATCAATAATGGCGATTTCAATTTTGATAAAAATAATCGCGATTATCATTTTGGCCATAATCGTGCAGCCCTAATTGATATCAAAACATTTCAAACATTAACCAGACCTACACATGACAGACTCTTTGAGACATATTTATTCCTTGCTCCTTTAAAATAAATAGGATATTCTCACTCAGTACTGTGCTGACTGTATACGAGGTTGAAAGACGTTTTAGAAACAGTGACCTGTGTGATGCCCACGCGCACATCTCGGCTCACTGAGTTTGTGCCCTTTAGCATGTCTCCACTGGCTCGCAGGAAGCCAGCACAACCTTGCAGAAAACCACCACACACTATATCCATCACCTCTTCCAGACCGCCTTGTCTGAATCCTGGCCTGGGAGCTAGTGGGGAGAAAAGAAACAGAACAACATTTCCTGTAATAAAAGTAATTCATCATTCGAAAAGAAGGCAGTCTAATAATGCCTTACTTTGATGACGGGAATCTACAATGGACAGAAGTACAGGTGGTGCTATTTTTCATGATTTAATAAAGCATTTGATATAGTAAATCCTAAAATCATAAAAATGATTACCCCATTTGATAGAATGAGAAGTCTTATTAAGAGAACAGAAAGCAATGTGTGTGTGATTCAGCATTTAGATGATTAGATTATGAGTCTGCGATTCCACAACAAATTTTGCTGCTGTTATTTAGTTTTTTTTGTTAATAACTTTCTGTATTTCTGTAATTATAGTGTTTATTTTAGGGGTGGGCATAGATACATTTTTTTTATCTAGATTAATCTCACTGTAATCTTGGAATTAATCTAGATTAAAATGGCTCATTTGAATTCTGCCCCCGGTTTAACACGGATCGAGACTCGCGGATGCAGTCACACACGTGTTTTTTTTTTTAGAACAAAACTGATCATTTTACATGGAAATATTCAAAAGAGCGTGGAACCTGCAAATATTCTCTGCTTTTTTTTTTTGCTTTTTTCATGGCAACATGTTTTTTTTTTAAACCAATTTAATTCTTCTGGCTCCCCGTGCATGGCCATCAGGACTTTAAACCTCTCTCGCTCTCTCTTGCTCTCTTGCTCTCTCTTACTCTCTCTCTCGGTCTCTCTCTTTCTCTCGTTCGTGACTTTTCCGGAGCGCGCGTCTCTCTCTGTCTCTCTGTGCTAAAATATCAAGTTGAAAGTCATCATAGCTTGCGTAGTATAGACCCAGCTCCCAACCCAACTTTGTGAATAGATTAACGCCGATATTTTTTTTATCGCGCGATAAGAGTCTCACATTAACGCAGCACGTTAACGCCGATAACGGCCCAGCACTAATATGTATGTATATATATATATATATGCACAAACATTCCATATGTGTTATGTGCCACAACCCAACCAGCCTGTTTGCACGATTGCAAAAAGAATTTCTCTGTATGTGAAATGTCATGACTCTGTGTTGAGCTGCTAGCAAGCAATGAGGGGTGAAAGAAGAGGATTTAGAACTCCGTGCTGTGAAAACAATTCACATCTCTTCTCTGTGCTGCAATAAAACAGGCTTTGTTACCATGAAAAAATCATGATCTGCCACAATAAAAATAGCAATTAATTTTGCTTCCAAAGCCATATCCATCACAATATCCATACATTGAATACAGCGTCCTCTGTATCTATCTACAGTATGGCCTTACGGTGATGGCCTTACGATTTCTGCATTGCCCTCTGGTGGTCAAACATGCTAAACTTAAATATCCTTAAATGTAAGATTCCATCTCCACCTGATGTGCCTTATACTTAGTGCTTGTCTCAAACAATCACTATTAATGACCTCTGATTTTGTTAAATGCAAATGTGCTTTCAGATCCCTGCCTCAATGGAAAAAATAACGCTGTTGTTCAAGAATGCAGCAATATCACCATAAAATCAAAAGTGTGCATGACTGAGTGTGAGACCAGGATTAGACATCCCTCATAAGGGCCCTAAGGAATCATAATATCCATAATGAAGAACAGCATAATGGAGGGGGGCATGTTCAGAGCCGGAAACTAGGGCTGCTCAGGTTGGGTTAAATTACAAGACTCATTTACCTTGAGCTGTATGAGGTCAGTGGCCCAGTCCTGAGCTTCATTGCCCGTACAATCATTTAGCACTAGACTCTCATCTCATAGCTGTCATACAACCATCCTCTGAGTCACCTGTATGCCACAGATCCAGTAGGGGTTAATTCATTTTCTGTGTCCTCTATTTTGTGGCTAATATGACATAAAAAAGTGCCAGGATAATTTCCCAGAGTGCCATTTCAGATCAAAAAAGGTAGTCTGTAATAACCAGGGTCCTTACTGAAGGCTCTAGATACAGTATCTGCTCAAAAATGGGAACTAAAGAACCCCTAAGAGCCATTAGAAAATCACAATAGTGAAGCAAAAACACAAAACAATGGAAAATATAGTTAATCAAGAAACAACAATAATGAGGTATGAGTTCAAGGTTACTTTTTTGTCATCAGCAGTTGTGTATATATATATACAACATCTCTCCATGGACCACGGTGCAACATATACCAACATTCATCAGCGTTCAAGCTATCACAGAAACAATAGGCAATAGACAACACAATAAAATAGAATTGTAAGGGTAGTGGTTTTTAACAGTATAGTGTGGACACTGTGTAAACCTTCCAGAATGATTAGTGCTGTACCATTAGTATAATTATTGCACAGGTAGCAGTTTGCAGCATTAAACAAAGTGCAAGGAATAACAGAAACAGTACAATAAATCGACAATATGGGGTGTTAGGGGTGTATAAGAAGTTTCTGGTTGAATATTGTTCAGTAGAATTAAGGACGTAAATGCATTAAGCACCTTTTCTAGTACGACATGTCTTCATTTTTGTTAACACATTCATGCTCTTAAAAATTTGACTTGCTAATCTACTTTCTTTCATCATTTACGTGTCTTAATACAGTATGTCCTAATACTGTAGGAAACAATACAAAACGACTGGTTGTAGTTATTAAAGTCAAAAACTCAAAAACTCATTCATATTATCTAAAAGAATCAATTCTTTTTTTTTTTCTGTCTTCCATCAAAATATAATGATCACTGTGACCAGTCATGTAATAAATGAAACATTTTTACATAAAATGTTTAAAATCTCCATCTGCCACCACCCCACCTATGGTTGTAGAAAAGATGTACTCTGAACATTGACATGAAAGAGTGAAAATTGAAAGCCTTGCATACACCATTGGTTCTGTTAAGCTTAAGGTACATCAGTGTTCCTACATAAGTGATGCTACATAACCTATAATGGAGGTAGGACCTACCACACTTTGGGACCACTTTCACTCTCCTTTCAATAGTCCTTCTTACAATGACCATCCCTCATGGTCCCAGCTAGATCCTGGCAGGTCTATCTGTTTGACCTTTAAAGAGGCAGTGCAGAAATGTCAGGTGCTTGTAAACTCTAAGCGATCTCACTTCATGATGGCATTTTGTCAGGCCAAGTGGACCTGGGTTTTGTGGTATTTGGACTTTACTTGGATTCTTGAGCTCATGGTTTGCTAGACTCTACTCTGTCTCTCCCTCTCCCCATCTTCCCCATTGTCTGGGGGCCTAACCTTTCATGGCGCCCGCGGCTAACATTGTAAGCTTTATCCATTTGCCAGGCAGTTAAACATGCATGATCCGACAGTCTTTTGACCTTCTTCCATGAAAACTAGGCGATACACTTTGCCAGTCAGTTCAAACAGTATTTTGTCCAAGAACAGGCAAGTAAATGTCTGGCATGTTTACCTTCAGCGAAGCAGTTGGGGAACCCTGTGATCGACTGGGCTTTTGCTGAGTGAAATGTTTGCTCTTGGCCAAGATAAAGGCACATTTTAATAGGATCCTCCATCAGATAGGAGCTTAATGTTATCAAGCCTGCTGAATACAAAAGGTGACCATATCAGCTCTGTGAATAAGTGGGCAGAGAGAAAAAAAAAAAAAACAGAAAGAGATTGCCCTGAAAGATATCGCTGCTCACAGATGGCTGCCCCTTGTGTTTACTCAGTGTTGTATCACATGTGCGTTCTCAGTGGCTTTCAGGTTTCTGTTTGCATCCACCCCACCCCCCTCACAAAACTGCCTCTGGGCGTCCACGAAGAGCATCATTCTAATACTTTTGATGAGTTGATTGAGTGTGCGCATTTAATACATTTCATTAATTATGCTGTAGAATCTGGAGGCATCAGAAATGTGATTAGGCCTATTATGTTTTCAGAGCAATTTCTCACATTTAAGGCCCTGCATTATCATAATCAGCTTAAACATCACGCAAATCCCTCTTTCACTCCCGCACACCTCAAAGAAGCACCTGCCACTAAAACCCACTGTCACAGAAACTTTTTAAGTCCTGCTGTAGTGCCCGAGCAACAAAAATGATAGGGAATACAGGTAAATATTTAATAATAATAATAATAATAATAATAATCATCATCATCATCATCATCCATTCAGAGTGTATATTTACCATAATCTGTTTAGAAATAGCCATTAATAAACCTGAAAACTCAAACAGAAGACTGAAGTGGGTGTAAAGATGCACTGTCCATTTGACTGCCTGCATTTGTTCCCTGGCTTGCTGAAATAAAATACTATTTCATTTCATAGGAAAGATAAAGCACTCAGCCAAGGTCACCTTGCAAAAATAAAACACTAATAAATGACACATTCACAGTCACAGTATCAGAACAACCATGACATATAATAAAGAATCGTGAAATAACAGCAACATATGACATATAGTCATAGAATGGAACATGTATCAAGGGGTTATATTGTCTTTAGTTAGACATGTAGAGGCACTAGATCCAGTGTGATCAATATTTAATATAGGTGTGAACATACTGTGAACATATGTTCAATAATTATGAGGAAGACATTTGAGTTATGAAAGCACTGGGCTACAATATAGATCCCTTTCTATTCAAGGACGCTTATAACATTACACACCCATTCCGTTATTACACACTCTTCCATTATACATACTTAATGCCTAGTCTAATCATTCATCATGGTTTAGATCTTCATCATTTCCAGTGAGGGGAAGTGTAAGACAAGGGAAGTGATCAGTGTTTCTGATAAAGTAGATGGTGCGTATTCTCACAGCACTGATTTGATTTGAGTATTTTTGCTGTTCTTTAGGGGCAAGGTGACCATCAGGATCATCTGGTTAGGGACCAGCTCTGAGTGTCCAAAAGAAGTAATAATTTCGCCTTTCTCTGTGTCTATCTAAGGCTGTGTCTCGCTCCGTCTCCATTTGTACACCATGTTCTCCACTGTCATTCCTCACCACATTCTTCTCGCAGTCCTGGAGAGAAAACCACTCCAGTTATTTCACAAGACAAACGCATCCCCACAGCCCGAGTGCCTGGCAACACCTGTCATATTCCTCTAACACTTGTCATAAGGCAAGAAGAAAGTGCTCGCTCTCCACACTAATTTCTCTCTACCATCTCGACCTCTAAACTGTAGCTTACCTTGGAGGAAAATGCAAAAGAGGCTTTATGTTTTATATATAGTGTACTTAGATGCTAATGTAGGCCCACGTCAAGCAGCATGTCAGCTACAGTAATGGAAGATATGAGTTGCTGGAAGCAGGAAGAAAGAGGACCCCATTCAATAGTTTCCCGTGGAGAAATATTTGTATTGATTTGGTCCACAAGCAATAAATAAAATATACTTTTCCAGTAAAAATCATGAGAGTTATCTTTTTTAGGATTACCTTTACTATATTACTGACTGGATTCAGAGACTCTCTAGTATACAAATACTAATATAAATGGCCAATAAGGCCAATTCATGGCAAAAAAGTAACACGAAAAGAAAAAAAAATTACATTTAAAGCTTGATAATAAATCTAGTTATGAGCACAAATCTATTGTTTTTTGCTTACTCCAATGAAATCATTTGCATAAAATTATAGAAATAGAAACTTGTAAGAGAATGATTTTCAAAAGGTGTTTGGTTTTAATACAGAATGCTTAGCAGAATGCTAAATTAGCATTTTTCTGCAAATTGTAGCGCAGAATTACCAAAACATGCAACATTAGACCAGCACACAGGTTCTTCTAGGGCTCAGGAAATATGAATATAATAAACATAGCATTGAGGCATGGTTTCATATGCCTTATACATCTCTTCTCCGTCTCTTTGGCAAAAACACTCATTTCAGGCTTTATGTCAAAACCATCAAGCCCCCATGGTTCCGTCCAAGGGCATCTCATAGTGAGTCTGTCATTTGACAAAATGCATCACAGAAACTCCACCAAAAATACACATATGCTTGAGGAAGAAAGAGGCCGTGAAGTTTGACGGCAGTTCATCTGACAGCAGGTCTTTGAGGTTTTTGAAATGGTTTCTTGTAACACTGCAAGATATAAACACAAACTCTAGTCACATGATGGGACTTCATTCTGGTTGATAATGGGATGCATTTTGACTCGAAATGCCACCTGTTGATAAGCATTACCCCCAAAACTGTGCCAGAATGGCCAGAAAAAACACTGCTTTAGGTCACTAATGGTACCTTCTACCGCAAGGCCAAGGTGAATCTTTGTTGTAAATTTTTAGTAATTTGCCGAAAAAGTAAAAAAAAAAAAACATTTTATTTTCATAAACCTCCTCTTAGAATGTATTTAAAAAACAAAAACTGACCAGCCGTATTTACTGCATTATCTACTGAAGTTCTAGTGCCTTCTGTAAGCAGTAAGCAATCTGAATGACCTTCTGCTGCTCTCTGGAGAAAGGGCCCTGGGTCAGTGTCACAGTGAGAATGATTTACTGCTGACAGGGGCTATTTAGCTTGCAAGGACCTGATCGATATATGTTATGCCGTGCAGCATTACTGGTTATCGCATTAACCCACACATGCACGCGTGCGCGCGCGCGCGCACACACACACACACACACACACACACACACACACACACACACATACACACACACACACACAATCACATTCACCTTCTAAAGACTAGTCAATATGTTATCCCTGTGTTTGACTGTCTGGGTAAGCTTTGCAGTCACAGCGATTACACAGTTTGACATCTTTGGGGCGTAGAAAAACCCCCAGTTGTGTTTTTGTGAAAAAAATCACTTTTACATTTAGTATTATATTGAAACAGACTCCGTCTTGAATGATTAATCATATTTTCTCTGCTCTTACTGGACGTCCATTAACTTAATGATCTGTTTATTACAATTATATGGCCTACTCTTTTGTTTGGTGAAGGCAAAACATCAAGAAAAAGAATCAAGGAGCAAACCAGTCAGTGAACCTCCTTGGATTTCAAGTGTTCACACGGTTTGGGTCAAAGATTTTGGAATGCAAAGTAATATAAATAAATACACTTTTGGTGTTTTTTTGTAATAATAACATTTTTTTAGATTGCTTCCTGCCCTGTTTTTCTCTTTTTTTATAGGCTATATCACCAAGGCAACTAATATTGAGTGCTTATCCTCCTCTGGAACAGGTTCATTTCAGGATTTATTATAGATGCTTTTGAACCAATCAGAGTGAGCTTCTGATCAATCGGGGTCACGCTTCTGATGGATATGGAGCCCTCTAATCTTTATTGAGACTTTTGTTTCGGCATCGTTCACATGAAACGCATTGCTTTTCAGTTAAAGAAAAACATGATACTACATAAATGTGATCCTGATGGCCGTAACATGAAGGCATGGTGGTTTTTCAAACACTCTAATGGACATGAGCACAATAGTTTACCTTATATACACTATCTTAAAACGCACTTGTTCACTTTGACCTTTGACACAGTTTGACATGTTGACATTTTAAAATCTGGTATGATAATTTTTATTTCTTGCAAATTTTAAATGTAATTTCATGTGATTTTATTTTGTTGTTTTTATTATCTATTTTTATATCCTGTTGCACTGTAGCACTTTGGTCAACGTCAGTTGTTTGAAAAGTGCGTTATAAATAAAGTTGCCTTGTCTTGCCTATATAGAGTATAATAAAATTATTGGGAAACCTAGCCATTACACCAACTGGGACTTTAATGACAGTGCATTCAAATACATTGATTTTAATGTGGAGTTTGTCCCCACTTTGCAGCTATAACAGCAACCGAGATTTTGTAGTTTCTGTAGGGATTTGTTGCCCATTTCTTCTGTAAAGCATTTATGAGGTCAGACACTGATGTTGGATGAGAAGGCCTGGCTCACAATCTCCATTCCAATTCATCCCAATGATATTGAATGGGGTTGAGGTCAGGGCTCTGTTTGGGTCAGTCAAGTTCTTCCACACTGATCTCATCCAACCTTGACTATATGGAGATCGCTTTGTGCACTGGGGCACAGTCAGGCTGGAATAGAAAATGTGAAGCATTAAGCACAGGTGTGTCCCAGCCCTTTTGTCCATATAGTGTACCTTATATGGTTTATTTTATATTGATTAGTATCTAAATCTGGATTAACAGAGAAAGCTGAAACCAAGGCAGTGTGGTGGGGAGTTAATTTGCAAAAGATAAGACAAAATAGCAGTTTTATGATTTGTCCTCCATCCATGACCTCTGTATGGGTCTCTGCACCTGTTCCCTCCACAGTGGTCCTGTAGGAAAATTCCAGGACATTCCAGGGCACTTGCACGTGCTGCCGCTGGAAGCATGCTGGTGTGCACCGGATTTGAGCCTTGCAGGGTCACATGAGCCCATCTGCCATATCGCCGTGGTAGCCATGTGTCCACACCAACCAGGTTCCATTTTTTCCGCCTTACTGAGCTATACGTCATTTAACCCTTAGAAGACTCTTGTTAAAGTATTTTGTGAAATTAAACATAACATTTAAATTAAATTGCAATGTAGCTGTAAATGTTGCATATAAATGTACCAGATCCCATTGGAATAACAGAAAATAATCCATGCATGTTGTATTTTTACTTGAGGCGTTTACTTGAGGTAATTGTAAAGAAAAAATCTGAATCTGCTTTGGTTCTGTTAAATCAAAAATGTATTCATCTTGAATAACTGCTTGTTGCTACATGTGAATAACACATTCAACTGAAAGAAAGAGGCTGATTGCTGTTTATATAATTGATTTCTCACTCAATGTTCATTGAAACAATCAGTAGAACTCTGTATAAAATGTTCTCAAAAAGATGTTGCTTTGCTTTAAAACCTTATTTGTCTTAAATCCTTTTTGTCTTTATTGTTCTTTTAGTCGTATCCATTTTTTACCCACCAGCTAGGACTCCAAATAATTAGCTGCCAACTCAAAATAATAGGATGCAAAGCTGTTGGAGGACAACACAAACTGCAAATTTTATTAGATTATCTAACAACCACCCACACTGGTCTACCCATTCGGAGAGAGCAAGTTGTGCTTTCCTAGGCATCCATACTAGATTCAGAATTCCTCAATGACAGAGACAGTGCAGTTGTGACAGACAAGAGCCCTGCTGTCTTTACTGCCCTCTTGTTTGCATTTGACATTGTTTGATATTGGAACAAAAAGATAAAAGTCAGAACTTCAGACCCAAACCCATTCATACAGGATGGAAACCGCACGAATGTAATTCTTTGCACAATTACATACTATTTAATTAAGCCCTTAACTTTAAGTTGCATAACTATGAGAATAAGCAATAGGCACCTAGGTTCCTAACTATTTTAGTATTTAAAAAGTAGTTAAAAGAGTAAGGAACCTTTAGGCAATATCAGAAGAACCACTTTAAATACCTAGAGAATCAGTTTTATCAATGAAATATGTGACGGTCTGGAACACTTCAAAGCTTCTTTCAAAACAAAATTACTCACAGCGAGGTTCTTTTCTTCTATGGCGTCATCTACAGTGGCCTTTCTGCCCCCATTATTGGAAAAAGTGTAGGCTATTGTACCATTTCCTAATTATAGAAAAGACCCATTTAACCATGTTTAAGCATTTAAATGGTTCATTGAGTTTAACTGTTGCCTTTGCTAAATATATTTAACTGTTGCATTTGCTAAATAACTGTAAAGAATTCCTTTGTAAATGGTGCAGACTTCTAAGAGTTAAAGAAAGTGAGTTTAAAAGACCCTTCAGAGCTCCTGGCTTTAATATTGATGGGACAGCAAATGGAGATAAAGGCCGCCCTCCTCAGGTCTGATCAGATATTCTGTCAGGCTTTTAAAGTGAATGGGAAATGAAGGTGGGTGGACATTTTTTTTGCTTCCTCTTAGTTGGTTATTAAGATCTTAGTATGACCATGAGAGAGTTGTTTGTTCCTGTAATGACTGTTCCGGACTGAACAGAATCCAGACAACCCCTGCTGCCTGTCTCTGTTGGGGGCTGAACATGTGTATTATAATTTATTCTGATTATATCCGGCCTGTTATAAAAGGGCACTTTAGAGGTTTGTGTTTGTGTGTGTGTTTGTGTGTGTGTGTTTGTGTGTGTGTGTGTGTGTGTGTGTGTGTGTGTGTGTGTGATGAAGCTCTTTGAAAATATGATATAATCTTAAACAGTGGCTGCAGCATTTGTTAATCCTGCTTGTAGACTCCAAATGTACTTTAAAATATTGTACACCTTCTAATCTCTGCTTCAGATGCTCCATCCACAGAGGAACATAGTGCTCTGATGTGTATTGGACTCACATGGACACAGCTATGGCACAAAAAATGCAATTTTGTCTTTACAATGCGTGGATTCATGTTCTGCAACACCAACAGCTACTATTACATGCACACCAAAGGTTTCATGGTTGTCTAAGGCTTGAGACACACCAGGCTAATGCCAACTTTGTTTGACTTCTGTCAGCTCACAACTACCTCTCAAAATGTACTCAAACACATTGTTAACAAAACAGCTGATGGGCAACTTGAATATACTTAACTTAAACTTGGGAGCTTGCAGCAGTCCAAAGCGGTAAAATTACAGCTTAAAATAAAGAGGACATGGTTGTATGTTTTATAATCTTCAAATGTGTGTTTTAACGTTTGAACATTGTGTGAGAATGTAGGTAAACAAAAGGCTTCTTTAACGCAAACATTTGTAAAACTGTGAACATGTGCAGTGGGCCGCTTTAGATATCCAGCACTGCCCTATTCATTTCTCTTACTATGAAAATGAAATAATATATTATTTGTTTACTAAAAGTGAAATAGTGCCTGCATGCGAGTTATGTTTTCCTTGCAATTGTCATGGGATGAATAATGTATCTCATGATCTAAACTTAGTCTGACTTAAATGTGTTTTAAACATGGCTATATGTAGATGCCTTTCTCATGGGGCAGCTGGTAGCCTAGTGGTTAGGGTGTTTGCCCTGCGAGGAGTCCCAAGACTACTATGCACTTCTGAAGTACCCTGAGCAAGGTACCGTCCCCACACACTGCTCCCTGGGCTCTGTGTTCCTGGCCCACTGCTTCACTTAGTGATTGGGTTAAATGCAGAGGACGATGCTGTTCCCGCTGAGGTGTGTTCATGTATAACAGCGTGCTTTCATTTAAAATGTCCATCTCTGGGGTGTTTTTTTTTTTACACATTTATCATATAAGATCTAAGCTTCAGTAGTCAAAATTAATTGTAGATGGTCATTTTGCTTGTTAGTGAAAGGAACTATTTCTATCAAAGTTTCTTGCCCGAGTGATGAAATCCCACCAGACTCAACTAAAAAGAAGGGATTGGCAATGAGCTGATGAACTGACTCAGGTGTGTAAGGGCAAGAAAAGCACTATAATGTGCAGTGAAGCATGTCTCCAAGACCCAGATGGGGAAACACTGTCTGCAAATATCAACCTGACTGTTTGCGGTCAATACTTTGAGCAGCTTAGGACAGAAGAGCCAAACCAAACCTTGAATCTTCACCCGGCTTTGACTAAAACATAAATTCTTCTGTGTAAAGCCTTGTCCTTTGGCACCATGAGACAGTCAAGTGTTTACAGTGACATCTCGCTGGAGCACCAAGGGCTGGCTTGCCCACTGTTTGCTCAACGTGTCTTCAGTGACTACAGTTAAGAGGGGAAACGAGCCTTTGCCGAAGAGGACTGCTCCTGTTTCAACATGTTTACTGATCACATACTTACAGTTCCCTGCACACAGCTGTGTGTACCCACAAACACTCTTTGTCTACATCACTGGAACCTTGTTGCATCCATGACTCCCTCAGTTTATTTCTTTCTTTTTGAATATCAAGCTATGCCTCCCGGGAGACGTCCTGTCTTCAAATACATAAGATACATGAAAACAGATGTTTACAAAGTATAGAATATATATTTACACATAAACATAAAACTTGCTGATATAAAAAGAATGGGGATACTTAGAACAAACACAGACATTATACATGTCTAATTTGAACAGTTTCTTTTCTTTTTCTGGACTATATTTGCATGCGACAATGGAATGATATTTCTGATTAGTGTCAGATTTCTCTGCCTGGTCTTGAAGAAGATTCCCCCTCCTTCCAGTTAATGTGATGTTCTCCCCCTCAGTGCCCATATTTCTCCTTCTAACCCCTCTTTCATTTATCTGTTTATATTGCTGTCTGTCTTGCCCTGAGCAACCAGCTTCACAGAACACATCATATTTCATCTTAAGACATCCCTGAGTTCTTATCTGGCACTTTTCTTTATCCACTCCTTCCTCCCCATCCTTCTACTTTTCTACATGTTCAAAATGCACGTCAGGTGCTACCTGATAGAAACCCTCAAGATGAAGTGATTGGCATGCACTCTTTCAATGAGATCACTTAACCACTGGCCAAAAACTGGCCAGGTTGCTTCCTGCCTGCAACTTCCTGGCTGAGTGAGCCACAGGAAAATGGTGTGTTTGCCTTATCAGGTAATTAGTATGGCCAAGGGAAGTGTCCGATAAAGGTGGTCAAAGCCGGAGCCAACACGCAACATGTTCAGAATGCACAATTATTGGCAAGGACATTTGGGGAGCACTTGATGCAAAACAACTTGTAAAAGCACGTATTTCCATTATGCCTGCAGAGCAAAGGAAAGTTTTGTGATACAAGAATGAAGGCACAAAGATAGTGTAGCACTTCATAAAAATCACTGTATGGGGAGTATGATGTTAATCTTTAGTGCTAGTCCTAGTCAAGTGTGGAATCCCTGAATGCTGCACCTGTCAGGTTTAACACAGTCTGTGGTATTTACTGTATTATTTAAGTATTTTAGGTAGCATTTGACTTTTAAACATGTGCTAACTTAATTCTGTCCATTCTGGACTGAAGGTCTTTCCATTATGAAAAGATAGCACTGCTATGGCCTGCAAGGGGGAAGTCATTACAGTAATTACTGGTGTTTACCTTTCCTAATTTCTGCCTCCAGGCTGTGGTCAGGTTGACTCAGGGGAGCTTTTCTACATTTAGCTCCAGGAACAGAGTGAGTTTAACATTCTTTTTTTCAGTGGCTGGGAGTCCTGGGTGGCTGGGAGTCCCCATTGGCCATAATAGGTGCAGTAAAAAAAAGTTATGCATAATTACATCAGTACTGCACAACTGTAATCCAGTTACAGTGAATGCCTCACCAGTAGTTACATACTTGTTGTGTGCATTGTTAAAGTATGACTATATTGGTTTAGGGACACTTAATATAAAATGGGACTATAATATTATAACATACTAGCCTGCGATGCAAATTTTAAGAACAGTTACAATTATGGCATTTGGCAGACATTCTTATCCAGAGCAACGTACAACAGTGCACATCTGTTCTTAATTCCATAACGAGTAGAAAACAGTATTAAAAACTGATTTTTTTTTTACAGATAATCAATTTGGAGGCCATTTATATATGTCAGTCTTATGGGTACAGTAACAAAATGCAATAGGCTCTTAAAAGCAAAATCAGGTATATTTTGGTAACAACTACACAGAAAGCTGCAATATATAAAGCTTTCCATAACAGATAATTAACACGTCTGGCGGGGGGTGGGGGGTTGTTGCACACATGCAAAGTAGTAAAAAGTGAGGGGGACACAGTGCCATTACCAGGAATCCCTTAATATATGCACAAACACAAAGCATATTGTCGGATATGACTAAGGAATTTAGCATTGTGAGACCATTCATAAACCATAAAACGATTATTTCATAACACTACTAATGCTGTGATAGACACAGTGATACAGTCTAAGTACCACTCATATTGCATTATATCCTTCCACTTTTTAGAACATTTGCAAATAATGAGAGCCATTACAGTGTTTCATATTGCTTGCACCTACTCACAGCCAAGCGTTTGTTTCTGCAATGCCACATAGACAAACCACACACCGTGGTACTAGAACTGTAATAAAACAGGAGTCTGTCAAGTTTAGTTGTGATTATTGTAAATAATATATTGTAAATACATATTTTATAATATGACATGCATACATATTCTTATATAAATGATAGTAAATAAATATTGCAATTATGGTCTTGGTTATGGGCAAGGTTAGATAAAGTTGTTTTTGTTCAACCATTCACCACTGCATCCCAGTATTTGCCCTTAAAATGAGATTAGGGTGGCTCTTTCCTTGTTGTACATTCTGCCTCATTGTGCTAGCCGCACACTCCTCAGCTCTAATCTAACCCAGGAAAGAGCAACTTTCACTGCGTGAGTTCGCTGCACATTTGCATTCGGCTGACAGCACAGTATTCAGAGGGAGGGCGAGCCAAAAGCAAGAAACACATGAGGCACTCAAACATGCATGGACACACGCGTGCATGCGCACATGCATATGACTGGGCTGCTGCTGTCACCTGCTACTTTCATAGAGACATTATAAAAGGACCTATGTTGCTCAGTTGCCTCACTGCATAAGCAAAGCGTTTGTAGCGTGTTTTTTTTTCTCAGACGATGTCGCACCGTGCCACACACTTGTGACAGCAAGAACAATGCGCATCTGAAATGAAAGCACAGTGGCAGACACATTAACCTGCAGCACCAGATAAGAAATTTGGACATAATTTCCATAGAATTTTCATTATTTTGAATGCCAATGTCTGTTGCAATTACAATGAACACATCAAAGCTATGAAATGGCACATATAAACATATGAAATGACCAGGAAACAGTGATCAAAAGGATGACTATATCTTTTCAATTCTTCAAATGAGCCAATGCTGTAAATAAACGCATAAATAAATAAATCTGCACCAACTTCACAATTTCACTTATTTAAAAAGGCCCAAAAAAATGAATCTTCACTTTTTGAAATATTACAAATATAAGAGATTAGTGCAGTTTGTTAAGTTTAAACTATTAATTTTACAGGCCATCTACAGTACATATAAACACAGCATATTTTCAGAGATCTTTTTTTTTTTCTCGCAGATAATCAAATTGGAGGTTATTTATATATGTCAGTCTTTTGGGCACAGTAACAAAATGCTATAGGCTCTTAAAGCAAAATCAGGTATATTCTGTGTACCAGATACACAGAAAGCTACAATATATAAAGCTTTCCATAATAGATGATTAAGGCATCTAGCGGGGGGTGAGGAGTTGTTGTATGCGTGCAAAGTCTCGGCCGTTGTTCGGGAAGGGGGGAGGGTTTGCGTGTGCATAGTCTTGGCCGTTGTCCAGGAAACAAAAAGTGGCAGGGGGTGAAACGAATGATTTTGAAGAGTGCTATAATGGTCATAATGGTTCTGGCGCCCATACAGGGAGTAGGGCAAGAAGATAGTGCTGCTTTTGTTGTCTTTGGCAGCTCATTCCACCAGTGGTGAACCCTGAATGAGACAAGTCTTTACTGGGTTTGCCTTGTGTGTAGGGAGGGCAGAGCCAGATGATGTTCCTTGGAGAAGTGGACGGAGTGAACAGGAAAGTACGCCTGAATTATAAGTAAGCAAGAGTTAGTGACCTGAATTTCATTCAGACAGCCATGGATAGAAAGTGTAGGTCAATCAGCAATGAGGTGACATGCGACCTTTTGGGTTAGTTAAAGACCAGCTGAGCTGCTGTAATTTGAACCTTCTGTAAGAGTCTTATTGTTCAAGCAAAGCAGTAATCAAGGTAAGAGATAAACATGGCTTGTACCAGAAATTGGATGGAAGTGCACCCATGACCCTGTTGCCAGTTGTCCTTCATGGGAACACCTCACAAGACCTGCTGTTTTGAGAAGCTCTGACTTCTGCTTACCTGTTTTTCTACTTCCAACACATCAGCTTTAAAGAACTGTCTGTTCGCTTGCCATATATATTTTACCCTTTGACAGGAGTCATTATAACAAGATATTCAATGTCATTCACTTTACCTCTCCATGATTTTAATGTTGTAGCTGAGTGGTGGAAGTGGGAAAAGCTTTCTCAGTTGATTAAAAAAGCTCCACCTCTTTGTCATTTTATGTTTAATAATTCTTTTGTAGGGTAATTACTGCCAGTAGTGAACACTGGTGGTCTTAATACCTGTTCCACTTTCTCTTGAGCCCACACACCCCCACACTAATGCAGCTGGGGGCTAATTATAATGCATAGCTCACAGTTCACCAGCAGCCCCCTCCACTCAACTGTTAATTCAGTCTCTAGTGTTAGTCATTAAAGGAGACTTGCTGAGGAGATGGCCATGATTTAAGCCACTGGGTAGTGTGTTTTTTAGTAGACTGGGAAACAGCATTAGATATATTGCTGCCATCTAATTTAATTCATTATAGGATTCCCATTCCAAATGTTACTTGTAGTCATAATTGTATAAACTGTAAATAAACTGTAAACCATTTTAATTGGATTTGTTTCAAACACTTAGTCTCACTAAATTTAGAGGGAGTGGTTGTTTTGTGGCAATCCAATATTTTTCTGAATGCGATTTACTTCGTATTGATATACATACTGGTGGCCTAGTGGTTGGGGAGTTGCCCCTGCAATCAGAAAGCCGTTGGTTTGAATGCCAAGACTGTAAGTGGCACCACTGAGGTACCCTTGAGCAAGGTACCGCCCCCACACACTGTTCCCCTGGCGATGTGTTTCTGACTGCCCGCTGTTTCACTTGGGTTATTAAATGCATAGATGAATTTCGTCCCGTATGATAAAATTGTCACATTAACATACACATAAACTTCTATCTGTAAGCTGCTTTATGGTTATTTTTACAATGGGAGAAATGTTAAGAAGACACAATATGTTGCTAAATAATGCTAACAGTGCATTCATCAGTGAGGCTAAGCTAGCACATTATTACCTTCCGAGACGACAAAGTACTTCAATATAAAAACTTTTGACACAACAGGTGAAAAACAGGACTAACTGATAGGACTAAACTGGGTAGGAGAAACCCCCCCTTACTTTCTCTGCGTTGCCTGTGTTCCAGAAAGGTGGCACATTTCCACACAGCTGACCTTTGCTGGAGAAGCAGGCATAATTTGTTAGACCTCTGGCACAGGCTCACCGATTGATTTGAGTATTTGAGTGCAATCATTAAACACTAATCAGCCATTTGCAGTCATAAGAGTAAAATATGCTTTTCACTGCGGCCTATTACCTGGAGTGAAAACAACAAATGCTCTTGATTATTTCAGGAAAGCCAGGAAAAACTCCTGGCTCTCTGCTCTGATCTGTGATTGTGTGTGAGTTGTGAATGGGCATTGTGGCTTGTCATTTTATATGATGGAGTGGCATCACAGACCTCACACAGAGGACCTAGAGCAGCAAATGTAAATGAATGAATGGCGAAATGAATGAACAAATGAAGGAATGAATTGATATAATCCCTTGAATGAATATATCTAGACAATTATACTGCTCCACCAAGCACTGGTTGCTGGTAGTAATGACTTGCCTTATGCTGCCCCTAACCGTGACTATTTTTCAAGAAATGAATACTAGATAGGTGTGTGATTGTGAGTGAATGGTGTGTGTGCGCCCTGCGGTGGCTGCGGTCCCTACCTCACACCCGTAGACCCAGGAAAGGCTCTGTGTACCTATGGCCCTAGAATTAAGCGGTTACAGGAAATGAATGAATGAATGAATGAATGAATGAATGAATGAATAAATGAACGAACTAATTAATTAATAAATACTAGATAACATTTTAATGTTAGAGCTGCAGCCTGCATGGTCAGATTCTAAAGATGAGTGTGACATTACATCGAATTCTGAACCCTTGTTTCTTCTAGGAAAGCATTTTTGGGTGGAAGTCATAATCATGGAAGAAGTAAACAAATTTAAATGATCTGGAAATTAACAAAATAAAGTTTGTAAGTGAAGAGCTGGAAAGACCTTGCAGACTGGATGGAACTAAGCCGCTGTCAAGTACAGAGAAAAAAAAAGAAAAGAATCATTGCTCTATCCATATCCATATCCATACGTTTCATTCAAAAAATATTTAAATATTCACCTTTTTTACTTTTATTAATAGCAGTAATATATATTTGTTACACAGGATTGCTATCAACACTAACAGCACTGGAACAAGGAAAGAAGAAGAAATGTGTAAAGGGCACTGTATTTAATCTTGTCATGGCCGGAGGGGCTAAACCCCCACGACCATGAACTGCCTCTTGGGAGTGACCAGGCAGGAGAATAAGAATC
>JBBPDC010000149.1:20497830-20518653 GCA_037974485.1 Hemigrammopetersius urotaenia | reverse complement strand
AGAGAGAGAGAGAGAGAGAGAGAGGAAGAGGGCGAGAGAGAGAGAGAGAGAGAGAGAGAGAGAGAGAGAGAAAGGAAGCAGACGAGAGAGAGAGAGAGAGGACGAGAGAGAGAGAGGGCAAGAGAGAGAGAGAGAGAGAAAGAGGACGAGAGAGAGAGAGAGGGAGGGATTAACAAAGATCCAATTAGGAACAGTCATTGAGCCTAGTTATTACAATCTTCTCCCTTCATTAAAATCATTAGGAAAACTAGTTTTACACTTCTGTCTGCAAAGAGTGTGAGAGAGGGCCCTTAACTCTCTGTCTTTCTCTCAGTCCCTAAAAAGAACACAGGAATTACCTATGCACCCTCTGCCGTAGTCAACACAGCACTCTCCTTATCAACTGTCACTTGTGTGTCCACCCATAGTTGGCTGACTGATTCATTTTAGGGTGAAACGTCCATCTAATACATATATGTCAATATAAGCTTGTTGATACGCCTGTATGTGTGTGTGTGCGTGTGTTTGAGTGTTATGGTTGAGAAAGTTGTCAAATGGCTTAAATTCATATTTGCACTGTACCCTTTGTGATCACTGGTTCCATTCATTCTTTATAATGGTGGTGAATGGAACCAGGGTACAAAGGGTACAGTGCAAAAAGAAACATTCTTTTTATGTTCCTTTTATTGTCATCCATCCATATACACAGTACATAATTGAATGAAATTGTGTTTCTTACTGTCTCAGGTGCACAGACAGCACAGAAAACAAACACACATAACATATAACATGAAGACAAATAGTAAAGACAGTGTAAAAAAGTATCAGTGCACCAAACATTTAGGAGAACAAGCAGCAGGTATATAGTGAGGTAGAAAGCATCTTTTGAGTTTTGCTCAGACTGTTGATGATGGTTAAATAGTGGAAAATCTGAAAGTTATTTTGTTTCCTGGCTATTCTGGCTCACACCATCTTGCAGCATATCCCTTCATCATGAATGGATTCTTAAATAATACATTTGAAGTCAGAATATTTTCAAAAATTATGTCTTTAGATGTGGGAAACAAAACTGAAATGATTTAATACAACAACTGTCTGTGATATCACCTTTTAGATACATTCAGCTTTCCTTCCCCACCATTATGGTCATGTCTGACTGAGCATTTTTCTGTAGAATGGTACATCAAACCTCTTGGAGAGACTTCGTTCTAAAGAGCCCTTTTAAGAAGTAACATATGGACAACAAATCTGCTGCAGATGAAGATAGAGAGGTTTAATCTCATTTGACTCATTTAATTTGAGCTGGAATGAGCCAAAGGCAAATCTAGATCATATCCCAGAGTGGACCTGCATCCTTGTTTAACTATTAAATACATCCATACAACAATTAGTATCAATGCATTTGAAATTATATTTAAAACTTGACCAAGTGGAAGTTGTTTGGGACATGTTTAGACTAAAAAATGCCAGCATGGAGCCCTTGAGACATATTATTTTGGTTGGAAACAAAGAGGGTTCATGAATCGGCTATTAAAAATTATATAATCAGGATTTTGTAAATACATGCTGCAGTATAATATACCAGTGTGACATACTATTGGAACCCTATGGAGGCTCCAATATAAATTAGCATTATTTTTTTGCTTGTTTTTTTTTTTTCAGGCGATTGGTGAACACTACAAATGTTCACAAAATATCTGAAAAGACCCTAAATTTATGTCATTTCATAATTTCTCTACTATGCTAAAACTGTGTCATCAGTTGTCTCATTGTACAGGAATGGAGAATTGAAATGATGAGCTGCTCTATGACAAGGACAGAGGACTCCCTGGATCATCCAGTATACATCGCTCATTTTACTGTCTCTGTCATCAACATGAAAGTGATTGATGTCCACATACACACCCACACACACACAAACACAGGACAGACCTGTGACATACCCATGTAACTCTGAGAGACACTGACATGCTGAAATTCACTTTTCTCAGGACACTCATTCAAAATGACCATTTACTGTTTCTTATAGTGCGCTGTAGCCACAATGTCATGAGTGCCAAGAGTCTTAATGCACATCTTCTTCATGACCACTTGCCAAAGGGAGACTTTTCAACCATCATTAGTGTCAGCAAAGCTGTCACTTGTGATAATAAACCACAATTGCACCAACAGAAGTTACCTCACTCTGGAAAGAAACAAGCTGAGGTGTTTGGGCTGGCTAATTATTGGTAATTAGTATTAGGGCCCAAATAGAATCTAAACTGAGTTTGTCTACACCTGGAGTGAAAGATATTGCACTAGACTAAGGGTCTAGACTAGGGGACACCCAATTCTGGTTCTTGAGATTTACAACCCAGCAGAGTAGCTACATCCTTAATCCATACCTGATCTAAAGAACGAAGGGAGTCCAAATACAAGCTGTGTTGGTACATATTTGTAGATTATGTACTTAAGAATGCTTTTTTATTTTGCCAATTCTCAAGAGAATCAGAATCAAGAAAATTATTGTGGAATGGATTCTTGTAATCGAATATACAGACTTGGAAGCATCATTCAACATTTCTGGACTCAAACAACCCTAACTATTATAGTCATTTAGACTATTTTCTGTCCCTCAGCATGACAAGGAATGCAGGGGAACTCCATCCTTGATCAGTAATGGAAAATGGATTAGGGGGGTAAAAAAAAGGCCAAGAATTTGAAGCTAATTCCATTTTTGTCACTTCGTACAGCTTAATTGAGTCTGGTAGCAAAATGATACTATGATGTTGCAGATTCACTCTTTCCTCTGATTTTTTTTTCTTTTTTCCTTTTCTAAGCCTGTGCTATAGGGAGCTCGCAAAAATAAATCTAGTTAAAGGCCTTTGGAGAGAATTAACAGACTCATATCTGTTGAAACTCTGTAGGGGGTTTGTAGTGCTTATCTCTTTCAGGCAGCTAGCACTGTTAGCTTCTCAGAAAACACACTTCAGGGTATTGAACAAAACGACCCCAGAACCTTATTGAATTGTCCGTTAAATCTTACAAAATGACTTGTGCTGTAAAACTCTGGTCTTTTGGAGCCAAACAATTGTGTAATATGTCAAATGCATGCGTTTTTCCAATTTTGGTTATCAAATGCAAGTGCTCTGAAATTCATTCCAGGCAATGCATGTGCTGGTAAAAGCTTTCTCTCAGCACAAGAGCAACACAGATGCTTCTGTTTAGTTTTGTTGGTCCTCAGTTTCAACCAATGCTTCCCTTTTTCCATTTTGAAAAAGCTAACTTTTAGTTACAGCACTGGCTGAAGAAGATAAGGGCTAAAAAGCCCTCCGAAGAGTGTACAGACACCAGAGAGAGTGCAAACGATGACCTTAATTCTCTGTAAAGTGAAGAATTCCTTTAAGGCGATGAACTGGAGCGGCCCTCTGAGTTATCTCCGACCAGGCTGGGGCATGCCATCTCGTCTTCCTTCACACATGGTCGCTCTGACTCTTCTCCAGCTCAAATGTGACCATGGGCTAGTGCTAAGCTTTAAAGAAAAGGAATCCTCTACTTGCATAATCCAATGCTTTACACACACAGATTAAAAAGAGCGATGTCCAGAATGCACTTTGGTTGATTTCTGAACAAAACTGGTGGTCTGTTATGATGCGCCTGCTGATACATGACCAAAAACCCAAAAAGCCACATCAACACCGCCACCGTTTCCTAAACACATCCGTGGGGTTGTGTGTGTTCTTTGATCTACGGCTTTATTCCGGTGGTTGGCTTTCAGCACAACCTGGGAATATGCCCCCGGTGTCCAACGCAGTAAATCGCTCACAAAGCTTCACAAATACTGATAACACACACAGCCTATCTGATGCTAATTCTCTTCTCTCTCTCTCTCTCTCTCTCTCTCTCTCTCTCTCTCCCTCTCTCTGTCTGGATGTCACCCTTAGTCATGTGTTAGAACAGCCTAAGCCTGAAGAGATGCTTCATTTTTATCCTGCGCACTTGATGAACAGGACTGTGATGCATTTTTTAAAATTGTTGCTCATAGCATATGTTGGACATCTCTGTGGGATCTGGTCAAATGTTAATGAACTGACTTTATTAATTACATGAATTGATAAAAGAGAATTAACAAATAGATTCAATTAAAAAAAGCAATTTAGGTGATTTAACGCTCATTTGATATACAGTGAGTTTAATTGGACATGACTGTTCACGTGTTAGCAGTGATTGTCCATGCTGAGTGTGCCCCAGGTTACCCAGACAAAAGACATGAGTTTTGATGGCAGGGTTTCAGCCACGCGCCCCAGGAACTCTGGAAATATGCAACAATCGGCCACCAACTGGAGAAATAATAGTGAATTGAAATAGCACTTAATTTCAGCTGCTGTCTCCAAATGACCTTGTCCTGATTATTGGAGTGCAGTGTAAGTTTTACATTTTATTTCTTAGTGATTCATATGCCCCTGGACTACTAAGACAAAACAGTTTCAGGGGCGTGGTTTCAGCCACACAACTCAGGTGCTCCCAAACTATGCAACAACTAGCCAACACGAGGAGCAATAATGGTGAACTGAAATAAAACCCTGTGGCCTTGTGGATACTCAGGGGAGTGGGAGAAACCAAAATGAGGGCAAACAGGAGAGGAAAGTGCCAGACTTGTACTCCAACGAGCCAGACAGCCAGGGGTGTGACACATGACACACTTGCTGGTTTGGGGAAGCTGGTGGGCTACTTGTTTGGGAGTTCACCCTGAGATCAGAAGGTTGTGGCTTCAAATCTTTGGATTGCTAGTGACACCACTAAGGTACCCTTGAGCAAGGTACCGTCCCCACACACTGCTCTCCGGGTGCCTATAAAGGGCAACTTTATTTCACAACTGGATTACAGTAGTGTAGCAATGCTCAATACAATCTAGGAATATGTGACCTGAAGTAAAACAATTATTTTATTGGCACCAATTCAACACTTCCCAGTATCAACAAACATTGCCAGATGGGGTCTCTGAGCGAAAAAGAAATCAAACTAGGCAGTCTTCAAGGGTGGCACCTTCGGAATGCCATCTAAACTTTCTTCCCACATGTCCCCCGTTGAAATATGTCTGCTCAACGCCCCCACCCCAACAGGAGGTCCCAGCACAGTTGAACTAGAGAACTGTCAATTTGCCAGTGCTAAATGCCTTTGGATCACATCACTGCCAGTCATTGGCAGTAAATTTGACAGTGCTTAGTGTCACTGGATCAAAGCATTGATAGTAGCTGCCATGCCTTACTATGTAGAATCACAGTACAACACAGAAGTGGAAGACTAGTGATCTTGTCTCGCCACCTACCCAAAACCACCCTCTCCCTTACTGGGAAAAACTTAACCTTTTGCTTGGACTGAAGTTGGAGGCAGGAAAGCTATGTTTCACCTTGAGTGACAAAATGTGACACTGGTTATACCTGCTGTAAAAATATAATTTTGGGACTGCTATGAAAGAAATGGTAGTTGTATAATGGTTCATTTTTCTGAAGCAGTGCATTATTAAGCTCCACTTACCTTATAGAGCAAGCATTTAAACTGACACCTCCTACTCTACCTCACAGAGACTTTACAGTTAAAATGTTTTCTGCTGTCACGTAAAATGACCTCTGTTGTCAGTTAAAGGACAAGTGGAAATCCCTCCACAAAAATCCGCCACCCACACACAACCAAATTTGTTTGTGACAGATGCAGAAGCTTGCTTTTTCTCGCAGGAAAACCATCCCATGAGAGAGTGCAAGAGCCGCACTCGTGCTAAGTCCACTAATCCGGGACACAGGATAAACACCCGGGATAAATAAAAGATTTGTTTTCATCAGGAAGCATGAATAAAACACACTTGCACACTTGTTACAGACAACAATGCATGCTCTAGCCCTGGGGCCTGAAGATTGGTCTTTGGGGGTAGGGCATGGAAGGAAGTGGATGACTTATAATTAACCATAACTGTTGCACAGAGTGTTTAGAGACGAGTAGGGGTTGCATTTTAAACAGCAGTTTGCTCTTCATTGTTAACATGTTTGACATTAAAACTTAAAGACACATATGGAGCTGAAGTGACACAACATAAGAGCCTAAAAGTTTTAAAACGCCACACACTTGTTTGTTTTTCTTTTCTCATAGATGTGTTTTCATAGTTTTTGTTTTCTTAGACATGGGGCTTCCATAAAGTTCCAGAGTCCCCAGACGTTGTTGGCATTGTGTAAAAATTCCAAGAAAAAATAATGTACAGAGTGCTGAACACATAACTGCAGCATCCTTTTTTGGATTTTTCCCCATTTTCTGATTTCTAATTCCTGTCGGTTGTTAGGACATCATTGTACAGCTAGGTTGCCATGTCATTGCACTTGGAGAACGCTGTGTGCCAATGCTGTTGCAGGTTACCACTGGTCTGAGCAATGGTGAGAAATACTGGGCCATCCTACTCACCTAGACACGGCAGTTGTGTACTTTTTGACTCCTGGGATTTAATGGCTCTCAAAGGCGTATTTGTTTTCCACGTCATCTTTTACCCTCAACACAGTGAGTTTGTGAAGAATTAGGTTACTGGTGCCAAAAATGATCACTTCACTGAACATTTGATTTCATTAAGTCAGTTTAAGTAGAGTGTACAATGAATCTGGCCTTCTTGTTTATTGGTGCTTTTCTCTGAAGCTTCCTATGTGCTACTCGATGTGTAACTTCTCATCCACTGGGCGCCGTTATTTATTTATTTATTTATTAACCCTTTATAGTCATGCACACACACCACAGCACAATCTGAACAATGTGAAATTCTTTCTTTGCATTTAACCCATTCACAAAATGAAACAGTGGGGCATCCATACCTTGCTCACGGGTGACACTAGCAGTTGGGATTCAAATCCACAACCTTCTGGTTACAGGGCCAATGCCCTTACCAGTATACCATTATACTAGAGATTCTATATTTCCCTTCTTCAATCTAAACTCCCACACAGGATCTATATGTCTTCTGGAGAAGTATAGACTCCAGATAACTCAAGTTTCCTCAGTTTAAGAATATAAGGGCAGCAAGATTTCATAGTGGGTTGCACTGTTGCCTCACAGCAAGATGGTCCTGGGTTTGATTTCTAGCTGGGATGACTCAGGGTCTTGTCTGTGTCTATGTGGGTTTCCACTGGGTGCTTAAGTTTCTTTCCATAGTCAAAAGGCATGCTAAACTAGCCCTGGGCACGAGTGTGTTTGTCTGTGAAGGACTGTGAAGTCCATGGTGTTTCTCCATTTTTCATTCTGACTAATTGGCCTGTAACCATGTTTAGGATAAGTAGCTCAAATAATGAATAAACAATTTACATATCATTTACTTTACACTTTTATAAACACATTTGAGGAGTCTGATGCATCCCTAATGGCATTAAGATTGTAAAATGATGGAACATTGTTTATTCAAACTAACATAACAATGTGTATACCAGCTTATATATATCCTCCCTCACAAAGGCAGAGACACAGAAAAAAATAAATGTTGGTGCATACCAGTTAATTCATGGAGGTACTAATTAGAGCGGGTGAGCAAAAAATGATGTCAATCCCTGTATATAAAAAGATCATGTCCATTTAAGAACAGGCAGAACTGCAGGTGTATCAGTGCAGGTAAGGAGATATTTGAGCACTAACTAAGTGCTCATGAGAGTTTAGTCCTAAAAGAGAGAGAGCAAGAAAAAACATATGATTGTAGTTTGAATTTTTCTAATCATCTGGAAATGTCAGGAATCAGTGTTATTGAGACCCCAATTTTCATGCCGAGTCACCAATGAATCTGTTTCAGTAAAGGAAGAAAAGTGACCTGTAGTTTGATTTCGAGACTGTGTCTGTAAACTGTGTTGGACACTGAAGTAACAGGACTTTCAGCCAAATCCACAATTTTATCTTCTTAAATTGTTTTTGTCAGCAAACACCCTTTTGTTTGGTATTTATGTTTGTATTTCTCTTCTATTGTGTTATATAAATTGATGCATGTGAATAACCATATGCATTAAAACCCTAGTTTAAGTTAAATAATAATTTAAAAGGTTAATTAGTTAAATTAGTTAGCTTAATTGAGTAAAAGGGCAACAAAAGAAATCCAAACAAAGGATGTAGGTAAACAATATGTAAATTAAAAGCCTTATACTAGTGAATATATATAATAACAGTTGCTATACTTAAAATATAGGATCAAATTCTGCCCAAAATTGATTCAAAACATAGATACTTACTGTTAACATCTACAAAAGGCAATATTACCTGTAGAGTTATGGTCTTTTTTCCCCTTTTCTTTCTTAAAGTCCAGTGTAGACCTGGAACAAAACATAACAATTAGTAATGAAAAAAGAAAGGTCTGTTTCAGCACTCCTCTGTGGCTTCATAACTGCTCCAATCGAGGCCAGTATACTCGTCCCTGTAGGCCTATACCTATTACGTGCTGATGTTGAAGCTTTACATTGCACAAAGCCATGGACCTAAAACACAACCGTACAGAAAATCTTGGCAAAGGACACCAAATTAGCATGCTAGCATTGTTTTTTTAATGGCTGTCCTGCCTGTATAAACAAAGCCACAGGTCACTTAGCAGAAGGACAGTCATTTCAGCAATCTTAATTATGCTACTGATGCTGTAGGATGTGGTAGCTTTGAATCTTCCATCACATGGAAACAAATCTAGTGGCTAATGCAAATACATTGAGTCATTCCAAACAACTGCTTTCAGTACAAACAAATGATGACCTTTTCTGGCCTCTGTCACCCTCACTTACCCCTGAACAAGAAAGAATGATGGCTTAACTGGGTGCTGGACACTGTAATAATGAGAGCAAATGCTTAGCAGCAATTATAATCAATTAAATCACATTGATGCATGTGCACTATAGAAACCGCCTGACTAGCGAACCATGCCTCCATCTCGATTTGCTCGATCTGTTTGGTCTCCACTAGCATTTGGCTGCTGAAAGAGATATGTCTAATGACAGATTCCGTGGCCTTTTTGTTTAATGGCTTGCATGCTGGTGAGCGTAATTCTCAGCAGGGGTGAAGAAAGCTCAAGCCTACCTTCACGCTACAATGGCCAAGGATCCACTGCCAGCATGTTTATATTAGTCCCTGTCTATATTTGAGTGGTTGTTTCTCAGAGATGGGCGAATATATGCGCCCTTCACAGCCTGCTTCTTATACCCTAGTGCTCTGACAGGGCCTCGTTGCCACAGTTTGAACACACAGATCGAGCCACTCAAACAGGGCAAGGGTTTCGAAGGTGATTCCTTCCTCCAGCATTACATTACAAATAACAAGCAGTAGCTCTGCCATTCAGTACATAACCAAGTGTATAAACTGCTTAGCGTAAGCCGCACAGTTCGGAGGTCTAGGCTGGGTGCAGCGACAGAATATAAAGTAAATGGTGCTGAAAAGTTTCTCAATAGCATCGCTTCCAGCATAAACTACACTTGCAGGATATTGCAGGTAGTACCTTTTAAACAGGTGTCACAGAGTTTGTAGCCAACCATGCGGAAATTAAATGGTGATTAATATTTGAGTGACTACACCTGCCAATGCTCTCAATTATGTTTAAACAGGCACACATTCGTTTGAGATCATGGAATTTATGTTATCAGACCTACTCCATTGCAAATCCACTTACGGCAAATTTGCACTGTAATGGAGTATGCAAATGCTTCTTTCGCCATGAAGGGCAATGTTGGGTGGCATGGTTTATACTATTATCCCTGTATTTTTTTTTTTTAGCCTTAGAGCTGTAGTTACCACCAGTGCTATTAAAAGCAGGCTATAAATGTGTATAAAGTGTTTCTCCCTGTTTGAAAGAGAGAAACTATGTTAAAATGTGTATTTAATTCACATTTATGTTTTGAAGGTTAGTGATTGTTAAGAAGTTATTGTATATAAAGGCTTGTTGGACCATTACAACTATTATGGTCCTACTGGAAAAAGGCCAATTGGACCACCCTAGAGGTTTTATCATCAGGGTCCGACCAGAGGACTCCTGACTGAAGGCAATTTTGGATTTACTGTACCATTATAGAGCCCTTACTGGACGAAAACCATCATCGTGTGTTTATTGCACCATCGTAATAGTCTTATTGGGCCACCACAATGATCTTACTGGAAAAAGGCCATTGGTTTTACTTGGTAAACTGCCTCAGGGGTTTGATTCATAGCCCAAGCCCCCACCCCAGCCAGATTATGAAATGCAGTTTGACCCCCGATCCTAAGCTTTAATATTATACTGGGAGCAAAAAGTAACAATTCTGACCTTTCTATACCAGTAATTACCCCTCCACCCCAGCCTTCCACCCATGCCACAGATTAACTTTGTTAGCACAATTATACTGATGATGAGTTAGAAAGCAATCAGATGCAATTAGCTCCCGCGCTCCTTTCAGCTAATAATTTCAAAATGCACTCACTTAATCATGATCCCAGGTAAAAGCAGGCAAAATGAAGTCGTTTAGCTCTAAATATGAGTGAATCACCAGGACACTACATAAGAAAACACACACACACAGACACACACACACACACACACAGTTTATATATATACAGCTCCGGGGGAAAAAATCAGAGACTATTGCAAAAATTTTCTCAGGTTTTATCTTTTATAGGTGTAAATATTGAACTGAACAGATAATTATATAATTATAATTAAGAACTGCTCACAAATTTCTAAATAAAATATTGTTCTTTAAAGCATAGTTTTAAAGGAAATGACAATGCATCAAAAGAAGAGAAATGATCCAGTGTTTACAGAACTTGATTAATTAATCTCTCGTTCACTCAAAAAATGGCAATAATTACCTTTGACGAGCTTCCAATAGTGTTTTGCCATCCAACTGGTCATGTTGCAAGAGGAGATTACAGTGTTTTTTAATACTTTCTTTCTCTTAGAGAGCATGATTTGTAATATGGCTACTTAGACTTGATTTAGACATGCAAGGGAAGCCAGATGGTCCCCCCATCTTCAATTCATTTATTTATTTATTTTTTTTTATACCTACACATTGCCTTTGAAGTCTAAACAGTAATCATGTCTCACCAGATGTTTTCTCTTCTGATTTTAGCAGTTAGCAGATGCATGTATATTGGTGAACGGCCATGGGGCTGCACATCCAGTCAAAGACAGGACATCTGACTTGAGTGTTTTATCCTGCGATGACAATAAAAGCATGCTTTATCTTCGGAAACAGAATGGCGTACTGGTAATGAAGCAGGATATGGGCTGTGTGGGGATTTGGGGTTGTGGCACCACTGCGTTGTATGTTGTCATTTCTCATTGCATGTTATGTTTAATCAGATATAAAAACAAAAAGAGCCATTTATGTCTTATTGAAGCGAAGTGTATGTGCATCCTATATATGCTTTTTAAAATCTCAGCTCCCCGAGTTAAACCACATAAATGCCCAGGCTGTCCTATTTACTCAGAAGCATCGCTGCCGCTCTAGACGTTTTGATGTTCCTTTTCTCAAACACCATGCCATGCGCTAATGCTAATGTGTGCCACTTTGCTTTGTGGAGATACAGTAACTACAGTACACATGGCAATGCCACAAGGCTTGAATTAAGCCCTGCATCAGAGGTGGCACAACAGGGTGCCAGGATTGTGTGCTAAGCAGCCCGTTAGGTAACGCTCAGCATAGAAGTCTGCGGAAAATGGGCTTTAAACCGATTGCGTCGAGCGGACCTGTGCGAAGAAGTAAACAAAACATCTCCCCGGAGCTTTGACTGACATGACCCAGAAAAGATCACAGAGCCACACACACACTGCATCTACTGCAAGTAATACAGTAATAATCGGGATGGCCTCAAAATGTGAAGTAATTAGCAAATTATGACATCATTAAGACCATGAAATAAGTTGTAAATTCTGGTGTAACCCTTAGAAGTCACAATGTGCGACTTCTGCTTGTTACTGTATTTGATCCTTTAGCGTGCCAAAGTCTCCCTACTTTGGAAAGAAAAGGCCTGTTGACTGTCATGCAATATTACTAACCACAGACCAAAACATAATCAAACATTTTGAATTTGGATTTTGGCAACATCCTGTTCCCTGCTGCCCATCTACCATCCATCCATCCAGCCGTTATTTGAACCATGTATCCTTCACCAAGACCTGAAAAAGAACCACCACCTCACTGTTGGGACACTTACTCAGAAAGACCACTTCAAACGTATTATTCAGATGAACCCTCCCCTTTGAAGAGCACGTGTTCTTTAAAAATGCTTATAAGTCTTTTTCTGATTGTCAAGTTGTGTTTAATCCTGTCCATGAGTGCATGTGGATGAGCCTGCACTTTATTGTCCAAGTCTCAGAACCTGCTGTTTTGCTGGAACAGACCAAGAGCTGCTCTTCTTCCCAGCAGTGGTGGAAGCATTTTGTTCTGATATAAAGAGCCACTGCCCTTCTCTGTCATGTTTTCTTTTCGATGGGTCTGGAGGGGCCTCTGAAAGATGGTGCAATAGGCTTTAAATGAGCCACTGAGCCTGTTTTTGTTCGGAACTGATTTGCTTATGCCACTTCCCGTCATTTCTCTCAGGAGCAGACAAACTAAGCCTTCTGCGTCAGGTTTCAGGCGGAAATAGGACGCATGAAAAAAGCAGAAATTGGTGTGTGAGTGGTATAGTCTAAAATGCACTTTAATTTCAGATGTATTGTAAAGGCATATTGCGGCTGAGTCCGGTCACATTTTGCTCTGTGCCTTTTCACATACATTCAACTGACTCTCCGTCTTCAGACCGATACCTCTTTTACAGAAAATTACCCATATGGCATATAAGCCAGGGGTGAGGGAGCATTGGCCTTTAACTGATTTAAACATGAGGTGGCAAAAAGGCTTCAGGTAATGCATTAAAAATCTTAGTGTGAGTGAATAGAATGGAAAGGGTAAGGGTAAGGTATGTGTGTGTGTGTGTGTGTGTGTGTGTGTGTGTGTGTGTGTGTGTGTGTGTGTGTGTGTGTGTGAGGCAGTACTGCAGTAATAATTTACTTGAAAAGTGATAAAATAATAAATAACCAGGGAATATAAACTGTTTAATTGAAAACTCCACCGATTTTTACTTGAGTTACTTTATGGCTGATCTAACAGAAGCAGGAGAAAAAACAATGCTGAGGTTTCACCAAATTTGGTTTATACTGTATACGTATATATTTCCTCAGTGGTCCACCGCTAGCTGATTGCCCCCCTTCTCCTACCAGTCTGTGAGGGTGAATGCTAGCCAGTGTTTACTCTATGACACCAGAAGCACGACCATATGCACCTCCATCAACTCCTCAGCATATTCGGAGGAGACCACTAACTGCCTGTTCTGTTATACTGGCTGAGAAATGCCACTATAAATGATGGGAGAGTATGTAGGAAGCGAGGCCCATCTTGGCTAGCTAATGATTCTCTCAGCCTCCTTGCCTTGTATTTCTGTAGAACTGAACTCACGTTTAAGGCCAATATAATAGTGTTTAACTAAAAAACATAACATAATGTAGTATCAGGACAGTTTTCATCTAGCACTAGCTACATTTGTTACTTTCCAGCTGTGATAGCTTAGCAGCTGGCAAAAACACTGTGTGCCATCACACTGAAAAATGGAAGAGCTAGCATGATGTTGGCTTGTTTATCAGGACATGGCCCAGAAAAACATACTCCTGGCAGCTGATTTGCTTCCGTTCCTCTCGTCTCTCTCTCTCTCTCTCTCTCTCTCTCTCTCTCTGTTCTATTTGGGTGACACAGCCCCATGTTTTCCTTCCTCTTTTCTCCTCTATCTAGCGTGAAATTGGACATGATAGCTCTTACTGCAGGCAATCCTAAGAGCTAAATGAAGTGATGGACAAGGCCGAGAGACGTGCATGTGATTGACAGGGAAATGGATACTGGCCAGACGGAGGCAGATATCCCATCAGGTGCATATGTATGAGCAAGAATGAAGCCACGCATGGATAAGAGTTTATGAGCTTGAATGTGCTTCCGGCTATTGCTAATCCGATAGTATATATAACTATAGGGGGTGGAGTGGGGGGGTGTTTATGTCATTCACAAAAATATGATAAATCATGAACAAAGCAGACAAAACAGTGGCATTTGTCTCTTTTTCCTCAAATATGTTAGGATAGTATTGAGCTTGGTGGTACTATTTCTGTTGAATTTGGAATTTTGTCCCAGTTTTTATATCAACTCCTAAAGGCAAAATGCTGCAACTGTGGCAAAGTGGAGATCCACTGAAATTTGACTGCCAAATTAAGGAAGCTTCTATAGATCTTTATGTTTAGTAATGTTTAATTTCTTGGAGCTTATTAACAATGTCTCTTACCCTATGACTGCTCTGTGAGCCATATTGAAGTAGTTAAAGCATAAAACTAGGCTAAAAAAAGCTTTAAAATAGAAGATGGCTGTTTTAGCTTTTGACTAAAAGGACTACACTATGCATATACCCAAGGCTCAGAAAAATTATGGTCCTACTGGGTCCTACAGTTTCCTATAAAACCTTTAAAATGCATGCATGCTGACATCAATTTATAATCTACTTATATGAAGCTGTTACAAACAAATGGGTCTCCTGGACTAAAGTGTGCTTTTGAAAGACAATGCAGTCATCCAATAGAATTGAAAGATTGCATTACTTGCTTAGTAGCACAGCAACCTGCAGTCACTGGAGATATTGCCTCCTGTCATTGCTGATCAGTCTGAATCTCAGTATGAAGGTCCTCCAGATATGCGTGTGTATGTCATATGTCTCAATAATGCATAATGCCTGCAGCACTGCCTTTAAAGGAATTCTTCAAGGACAACTCTGCCATTTTAGTGACTGAATACCACCACCAAGAATGTGAAGTGGAATGATGTATAGCAGTGAAATGGTTATTTACAGCTTGATCACGGTCAAAAGAACAGGGGTGTAATGAGTGTATCAACTGTTCTGCACACTCAAATGCAATTATTTTTGTAGCTACAATGAACAATTAAACCAAACCACCATTAAAAATAGCAACTAGACTTAGGCCTTAATTAATTATAACTTCACTTGATGTGAAATAGACATAAACACACTAGTACATTGTGAAACCTGATGAGATCAAGTTACTTAAACCATCTAAGGAAATGAATTTAGCTTTGAAACTCCAGATATTTTCCAGATGTGTTTACACTGTTTACAGTGGGAAAACATTGTGGCACACCATCTGTCTTTTACAGTACAGAAAACATGTCCAAATTGAATAAAAGAGAATACATTTTTTCTGCAGCTTTTACTATACAATTTATATTATTTGCACATTAACATTATTGGTGCAACATCTTTACATTTTATGTTTTTGTTCGTTTTTTCACATTGTGCTAAATTCATCATATTTGCACACCTCTTGTGCAACAAAAATGGGTGTGTGTGTTCTCTGTTGAGAATGTGTGCTTATTTTCACTTTGAAAATCAACAAAACGCATCATTTGTCCCAAAGATCCTTTGGCTTACATATAATGCATAAAAAGGGGAAGGCCAACTGCTGTGGCTGCGAAATAAAGATCAAAGCCAAGAAAAATGCCTTTTAAAAATGTATTAGAAAGAGATAAAGGAGGCTTTTCTTTGGAAATGGGCCCAAAGAGCAAAAACACAACTGTTAATTAACAAGTGTAGAGCTGAGATGAGAGAGGGGTGAGAAAGGTGTCATGTGATGTCAGCAACATCTAAAGAGAATTTAAAAGAAAAAGGTTTTTATGCTGTTCTTGTGGCTAGTTTGACATAAAAAATGTGGAGAAATGCTGATGTAAGATGTCCTGTGACCCTGACGTGGTGACTTTAGTCTTAGTCTGGAATGGGACACTGAGACCTTTGGATTACTGTGCTAATCCATAACTGAACTTTCCATATCCAGCACACTCTTGATTACCATGTTTAACACATGCAAGCCTTTAACAGACAATGTTATTTAATAACTACTAAATACTGATCCACACTCAGCTGATAAGATTATAGCCCTGATTCTACAAACCCATTCTCACAATGATGATTGCATAAAGTCAGATTTGGGCAATAATTTACAACACATTTACAAGCTCTTCTAAAGTTGAGAAAAGTCAGTCATTAGTAACATTTCTTTTTCAAAATGCATGACATGCAGCTCTCCAATAAACCCACCAAAACCCAACATGAGAGAAAAGATGTTCTATTAGCAGCCCCTATTCACTGGTAAGTATTTTTTTTATTATGTGTTCATATGGCCTTCAAATGCGGAAAAAAGTGGCCATTTTTTTTTTACCATATTATGGCTGTAGCAGTAGGTTTCCTGGGAAGCCTGTTTTCATCTACTTCTGTTTCGCAACGTCTAATGATGTACCAAAAGAAAATATATTCCAAAATACGAATGCTGAATTTATGTTGAATCCATGCTCTACGTCCTCCACAGCATTTTTGGATTTTAAAAAAACATGCAAATCTGTGTCTATATAAATAAATCATATCTTGTTTACATGTCCAAGTGCTTTCTTTATTACAAAGCTTCCCATTCAAATAAATAATTTGTTAAAAACTGATTACTGAGCTAAAATCCAGGTCTCTTAATCGAATTTCTTGAAATAACGACTTTAATCTGATATTGGACGTCGGAGTATGGTGTTTACATGACTGCCAAATCTAATAATGATCATATTTTAGGGGTCTATGTAAACACACTCTATATCTCAGACATAGCAGAAGAAAGTTCAGATGTAAGTGCTCTTACACCAGCCTTTAAGAACCACATGAACAGATATGTTTATATTTACAGCATTTATTAGATGCTTTTATCCAAAGCGACTTCCATTCCCTATCTACAGGGGACAGTCTCCCTGGAGCAACTTGGGGTTAAGGGTCTTGTTCAGGAACCCAGTGGTGGTGCTGAAGGTAGGATTTGAACCCGTGACCTCTTGGTCCAGCAGCAAGTAATCCTATAAACTAAGCCACCTAGAATTACTTTCCATGTGACATACAACTAAACATATATGTTTAAATGAACTTTTGACTTGAAACCAAACAATCAAGACCAACTCATCAAGATGATTTATTAACTGAAATAATGTAATTTATTAGATTATTAATAAAGTCAGAACTTTCAGTGTAGTATAGTTTCAATATTTACTAAGCTGGACACTAAAAGGTGTTTTAGATGTTGTGTTTCATATTTTGGGAATTTGGGAGCTTGGTATTTTGTGGAGCTATCAAATCTGTAGGATATTGAATTATATTTTATATTGATTTTTTGTCAAGTTGTCTACCATTAGATCTTATCAGCAATTTTGAAAATATGAGCCAGTCTGGAAGTAAATTTTGTGTTTAATATTGTTGCTAATGTCATTTGAGAGTCACCTACAGCTCTATTCATTATCCTGGACACATTCATTACGTCTTCTTAGCCAACAGTTTTTATTCATTCTTTTATTTATCATTTGAAACCTGCAGAGTTGCATAAGAGCTCCTTTTTACAAACCTGAAAGCAAACGGGGTTTTGAAACATTAGGCCTTCGAAAACATTGATTCAAACTTTTGAAGAGTAGCGTATGTGAAAAAGTACAGAGAAAGCCTGTTCCTGCTGTTCTGGGTTCCTCAGGGTCAGCACATGTTTTGAAAAAATGTTTTCCACATAACTGCAATGAAGGCGGACAGGAGAGATGATGCGGGGAGCGGGCATCTAGATGAAATGGGCCGTAGCCCCTCCTGGAGAAGACGCAGTACTCATCTTCCTCGCTGCTTGTCTTTCAGCAAGATGCCATGTTGGCTACCCCTACGTCTCTTGATTTCTGCCTGGATAATGCTTTCGGCTACGGGCCGAACGCTCTTTTGTTTTTCGCTTGCTTTTGGATGTGACAAGCTTAGGCCATCAGACTGTTGAACGGAAACTTGCTTTGTGTAGCACTGTCGTTTTGTTTCAGGCTTCTGAGAAAGGACTGGTGGACTTGCTTGCTGGTTGGGACAGGAATCCTTATTGCGGTGAGGAGCACCACTTGTAGGGGAATTAAGAATTAGTGCTCAAGAGTAAAGTGGTAGTATTTGTATGCATATACAAAAAACTGCTTTCATTGAATATCTTTGAAATTGAAAAGAGGGTGATTAGCCCTGTGATTAGAAAGTCCGGGTTCGATTCCCAAGTCTTCTAGGCACCTCTGAGGTACCCTGAGCAAGGTGCCGCGTCCCCACACACTGCTCCCCGAGCGCTGTATTCGTAGCTGCCTCCTGCTTCACTTGGTGAATGGGTTAAATGCAGAGGAAGTATTTCGTGTTGTTCACACTGTGTGCTATGGTGTGTTCACGTATGACCAGACTGTCAAGAGAAAAAAAAAGATAAAAATGTACTGTGCATTATACAACCAACAATTTGAAAACTGTTTAGTGCACTTTTAAAATATTTATACCAAAAATTCCCAGTCATTTTCTGACCTTGCAAGGACCTTATGTTCTCAAAGCTAGCATTAGCAGTCCTTGCTACGTTTTTGCACCTGCTAAAAGTTGCATGCATCTAAGTAAATAAGTAAATAAACTGTGCTGGTTGAGGTTAGCGCTAGCAAGAGACCTTTGGCACCTTCCGATGTTTTGGGCTGGTTTAGTTGTGTTCAAGCGGAGAACATTACCCACACTTCCAGAAGTGCAGTTTGACAACGCTGAACTAGCATGATTAGCACGTGGAAGAGAGACCAAATCACCCAGTTTAGCACATATAAAGCAGGCCTAATTCCAGTCTATCATGAGTAATCTGTCTTTTCAGCATTATTCCCTTTAAGTGACAATTTGCTGTGCTGCTAATAGCACCCCTCTAGACACTAGCGTATAGACGCACCCTCTCCATATTGTGTCTAAGTGTGAGAGTGCCTCACTTTATTGTCCTCTCTAAGAGAAAATTGAACTCTAAACTCCACAGTTTACCCCTGTGGCTTTGCTCCACTTAGTAAAGCATTAGCTGGAGGGAGGTCTTCCCCCGCTTAACCGTGGGCGGCACTTCACGACTAGGAAGAAAAGTTAGCTCGTTCTCTTCTCAGCAAGTTATTCGAATCTGTAGTGGAGTGTTTTGGCCGCAAGTTGCCAAAGGGAGCTGAAACTTTACTGCGAAACTCGCTGCTTCTCTACATTTGTTTCTTAAGAAGAATGAGGCCCAAGTGGACCTTAATCATTAGACTGTAATACATTTATTGTGTGAATGAGGCTAAAAGCAGAAAACGGCCACAGGCAGTGGAGACGCATGGGAGGTATGGTATCATTATCAAGAAAAATTATGTTACCACAAGCTTTTCAGAGCGTTTCGGGCGATTGTACTTCCACTGACCAACCGCATGTTTCATTACTTTTTCCAATGATAGTTTCACAGCCGACCAAGAAACTACTGTCCGCTTATTTATGGTCACTGAAATGGAGGACTATATATGAAAAACAATCAGTATAGATATAAATACCTTTAATTTCCTGAACATCATAAGTATTGTCAGTACCAGCTCCACTGACCAATTACATTTTTCATGTATTTTCCATTTTTCTGTGACAATGAACAAGAAACTAGGGGAACTAATGCTAATGTAATCTACATTTGTCTTGTATTTTCCCCTCCTTTCATCCCTAAATTAAATGAAGAGGCTGTGTTAAACTGCTGTAGGCTGAATACGCCGGTTTTTGTAAATGTAACTTTTGTGATGTCACAAGAATAACAAATCCAAAATAACATTTGATTCCCATTGGTCCCATAATTAGGTCTGCTTAACTAAACGTTCTTGGGCAGCTGGTGGCCTAGTGGTTAGGGCATCAAGAAGGGTTTGATTCCCAAGACTGATAGGTTCCTCTGAGGTAGCCTGAGCAAGGAACCGTCCCCACACACTGCTCCCCTACTGTGTTTGTAGCTGCCCACTGCTTCACTTGGTGAATGGGTTAAATGCAGAGGAGTTATTTCATGCTGTTCACACTGCGTGTTCATGTATGACCAGACTTTCACTTTTTTCAGTGCAGTATATCAAATACTGTATGATAAACATTTTACTCATAGCTTTTACTGTGGTATTTTTTGATGCACTTTGACTATTCCAGCTATTACATATCATGGAAATGTTTTCAAGAATTGTGATTTTGCTATTTTTGCCATATCACCCGCCTCTATGCAGCATAACATCACACATCCCTCACAAAATATGGGATTAGGAACTCGAGATAGGAATAGAGCTGCTTTATATTTAAGGCCTTGGGAGATTGAGTCATACCACATAAGTGATCGATATAAGGTCATAACACACGGCAATTCACAGTGAGACCTCTCCTTTAGTCTGTAGTACAGCTGCTTATGCGGTGAATGAAGTTACCCTGCTTCTGGGTCTGTTTCTGAATTCAGACTAAGTCTATGGTTAATCCTGATGGACCTGTATATGTTGCAGCAAGTTTTGCCTCATTATTTCTTTGATGTTGAGTCAAAAAAGCTACTTTTTCAGATTATAACCTATTCCTTTCATTCTCCTCCTTCAGTAATATGATGTTTTCAGGGCAGTTGGGACATTTACTTTATTGCATAAAGAGCAAAATATAAAATAATTTGTATTTATACTATAATCTAAAAATCAGATTTTTGTCTAAACCTAAAAAATATAAGAGTAGAGTTTTAGAATGTTGCAAAACTACAGAAAGACTAGTGAAATTAAGTATTCAGGATTCTGCACGTTTTCCACGCTCCAAATTTATACACATTTTACAGGACAGCAGTTTAAAAAAAAATTTTTATGCTGTTGTCATGGTTCGGTCAGTGGCCAGTAGGGGCCACTGCTTTTCTGTTGTTTTGGGGTCTTTTATTTTGATATTCTGTTCCGTTTTCCTCCTTGTTTCCGGTTTTCACCTGTTTGTGTTTTGCCCACTGAT
>JBBPDC010000149.1:20481438-20493959 GCA_037974485.1 Hemigrammopetersius urotaenia | reverse complement strand
ATCTCTGTCTGCCTGCTCTGTCTTGGGACCTTCCAGGTAGTTCCGAGTCCGGGTCTTGCGGCCCGGCTCGTGACAGGTGTGTGTGTGTGTGTGTGTGTGTGTGTGTGTGTGTGTGTGAGAGAGAGAAAGGGAAGCTCTTTTTGGCAATCAAATGTACCTGGGACAATGGAAAATAATCACTGGCAGCCTTGGTAAAAAGGGGCAAAAGTGGTTGTGAAAAATCTAGTTAATTAACTAAATTAGTTCAATTCAGTCTACAAGCATAATGCAGCTTAATGATCAGACAAATTTATGAAGCAATGTGTCACATGGGTGTGCCGCTGCTTTGCACTGAAGACGGTACGCAGTGTGTTCAACAGTGGACATTCAAATGTGCTCTAATTACTGATGAAACAATGCAAGTTAACGATGATTCAAGATTACAGCTGAAACACCATCTTACACTTAGAGTTTTCAATGATTCTTTTTTACATGTGACAGTCAATCCATAACTAATACTCTGTGTCCAAACAACTGACAGATTACTGACAGAGGAGTGAGTGCTGTGAAGGATGCTCAAAAGCATGACGCATACAAAAAAAACCCTGTATGTTCACAGTTTAATGAGCTCTACATGGCTTCATATAATGTTAAATGCAGTCCTGATTTAAACTTCAATTAATTAAACTTCAATTGCAGTAAATTGTAAGTTTTTTATTAGAATTACAAGGTACAAAAATGCCCCACATATGTGAGGTTACAAGTGAGTATGTGTGCATTAGCACCTCAGTGTGTGTGTATAGGGTGCCAAGGTATATGTCCTTCCCCATGTCAGCTCAGCCACTCCTCGGCTAGCTGTTGCCAGGACAACTTCAGCCTGAGATGTTTATTGTTTGCTCCTTTTGAATCAGAGCCTAAGGCTGAGCCTGTTGAGCACAACCGCACTAGCGCCAACACCGGCTTTCACTCAGAAGGGATTTTGGAACAAGAGTCTACATCACGCTGCCTTCGTTCAATCCAAAGACACGGCTTTATGGAGGCAGAAACTGCATGACAAGCCATCATGGCATAGCGAAAGACGCACCGGCTAAATGTAATCACATTCCATCTGTGCCTGTAGCAAACGTCTGATGTGTCTGATGCTTGAACACATTTGCAAGTTAGATGCTGTAAAAAGATCAGTTTTTCATCTCTAAGCTGTCTTACCTCCAAGGACTTCCAAGGATGAGAATCCTCAACCATTCACATCTCAGCTTCAAATGAAATGATCACGGTTCATCGCATTATTTTGTGTAATCAATCATACTTTAGCTTGAGAAGTGTGAAGTAATTATTTTAGCTTTTTAAACAGATAAACCACTTTAACATGGTCTTTGGTATGTCTAACATTTGATCTCTTTATGCATTTCAAGAATTAAAACATTCCTTTTTTAAACACACCTTTTTTTCAGAGTCAGCCCAATAATCATTGGTGTCCTTGGTAAAATATCATGAAAAAATATCTGTTGTTAAATAGTGCCATTCATTCAGTACAGAGTACAAGAATAATGCAGTCCAATGATCAGACTAATTAATGAACCACTGCGTTTTATCCCACATTGGAATATCAGAAAATTAAAACAGCTTTTCTAAGTCCATTAAGAAAGCTAGAGGAATACATTCCTTATTAGAATGCATTTCGTCGATGTGTCCAAGAAATTACTTTACTGGAGATAGACCAAAAAAGGTCAGATTTTCTATGTAAATCCAGGTATAATTCAGGTTGTTCCCTTTGAAGTCGAGTGGTCCATTCATTATGAAATTCTGGATGGTGAATTCAAATTGTAATGAACTTGTGTATAATTACAGTGTACAAAATTGATGCTGAACCCTATTTCTGGTCAGAAACTTGGTTAAAAACCTTACTTTAATAAGCCCAGACTCTTGCTGGATGAAACAGCTGTGTTTTCCTACTCGCTTAGAAAACCTTCCATGCCCGCTCGAGTTGGAGTACTACAATTAGAGTTGTTTGCATGTGATTAATGGATTCTAATTCACCTTGAGCGGAGCTGGGCCAGTGATCAAACGGTGGCCGAATTAACACTGGCACCATTCAGCTTTACACAGGAATAATATCCTTCTATAGAGACATAGGTGTAATTCTGTCATTCTTTTTCATTTCACTTCACAGAAGTGTCTGCCTTATTGTGTACTGAAGAGCGTTTGATATTGCCTGGGGTCCGTTCCATGTCTTGGCTCAAAGCGAGGGTTTTATTGCCTCTGAGTAATGGCGAATATGTCATGGAGTCAGGCAGGGCATCCATCACAGAAACACACCATTCGCCTCCTCTGCTCTCAGATGCTATTGGACATTGAGCCACCTTCAATTAATATTTTGCTGGACTGAATGGACATGGCTGGAAAGAAAAAACTCATTTACTGATTGGAAATGTTTTCTCTATTTTACATTTATCAGACACTTTTATCCAAAATGACTTCAATTCCCTAACTACAGGGGACAGTTTCCCTGGAGCATTTTGAGGTTAAGGGTCTTGCTCAGGAACACAGTGGTGGTAAGCTGAAGTTGGATTTGAACCCATGACCTGTTGGTCCAGAGGCAAGTATCCTATGTCTATAGATATCCCAAATTTAAGTAGCTAGTATAATCATCCTACAATAATGGTCAATTATTTTATAACTAAAAATGATCTCAGTTCTTAGATCCATCTTAAATGCCCACAATGTTTTTCAATTGTGTGCAAAAAAAAGTATGTAGAAATTTGTCATAAATGTACTCTACTCATATTAACCACATCCGAACAGCAGTTTCAGCAGTGGTTGCCTTGATTTGACAAAATCAAATCATGCCTGTTCCATCATTCCTGTCATTCCCCCAAATAAAAAAAAACATGCATTTATAAGCAAAGTTTAGAAAATTAAATTGCTTTTTTAGACACTGTCAGAAGTTTTACATATTAATGGATGTAAAACATATTAAAAATCATGGACATCACAAGTATCTTACTTTTTGGTGTAAGAGTAATGCAGGATCTCCACTCCGATCTCTGTCATCTGTGCTAAGAAATTAGTCGCAAATGTTATCCTAATTATACTAACCCCAACTGGACAGTGTTCACCTTCATTTGACAAAATAGAATCATTCCTGTTCCGACTATTAGAGATTGACATCTCTAATGCAGTCATGATAATGGGATGTGTTTCATAATGGCCACAGTCCAATTTGCAGTGCTGTTCTCAAAATCAAGACAAGGCAGCAAAAAAGGGAGGCCTGGTGAGAAGACCTTACTTCAAACGTTCAGCTAGTGGTCTGATTTGCATATAAAAGGGAAACCCTATCATCAAAAGCTTTCCCTATTTTGAGCCATCATCACTTTTATAGACAAAACACTGTCTCACAGCAAAAAAAGACACCCACCCCCAAACTTGCTATCATTCAACATCATTCAACACAAGTTGTTTTCTTAGTCTACATAGTATTCCCACAGTTAGAGGAAATTCAGGCTAAATGGAAAGGTACCTCTTTATTCCACACAGACACAGTCTCCATGCTGCTACACACACTAGTAATGAGCAGGATACACTGGAATAATCCACACACAGCTCTGGCAGAGAGATGGTTAGGGCTTTAATCAGACCTGACATGTGGTGACCCGCACTACAGAAACTGAGCCAAGTCAAGAAAAATACTGTTTGAAACATGAATAGGCCCATCATTAACCAAAGTGCCCAATGTAGAAATTGGGCACTTTGCAGTGTTTCTTAGATTACATTTGTTTATCAAGCAATGCGTCCAAACTTTCCATAGCTTTCCCGGTTTCCTCATATTTGGTTTTATCCTAAAGCATCTTGAATTATATCAGTATCGCTCCGATACTGTGTCTTTTTATTTCTATGGTGATTGATTAACACTAGAACGATGGCTAACTGGCTATACCTATAACAGCTGCATGCATCAATTGACGCAGTGCCCAGTTTAGCACAAAATGCTTCCTGATACAATGCTGTTGCAGTATGCTCAGGCGTTTAGTCATGTAGCCTGCCGAGATACATTCACGCAAGCTGCAGCCAGCAGACACAGCACGTGTCCAGTGGGCTTAGGACCCAGAGAGCATCATACAGCGCCAGTCGCCATATCCGAAACAGAATTGCCTTTATTGGCTGAGTATGTGAGCAAACACATAGAAGGAATTTGATTCCGGTTGATGGTGTCTCTCAAGCACAACGGTATAAAAAAACAACAAAACAATATGTAAAAATATATGTGTACATGTACCTACACCACATCACATGCTTGCTGCTCCAAAAGCCCAATAAACGATTCTGATTCTGATTCAGATTCTGAGCCAGATGAAATTACGTTAGCCATTCTAGTGTTAAAAGGTAAAAAAAATCTGGCGATGGTGGTAGTGAGGGGTTTTGTCAGAGTCACGGGTGTGAACTCCCTCGGAGCGTGCAGGAACCGACAGACAGCCAGGACTCCATGCGGACGTGGAGTCCTGGAGGCCTCCAGAACAGCACGCGGGCCTCTAGAACAGCAAAAAGGTGAACACGTGGGGAACAGGAAAACGGTAAGGCTCAACATTAGGTGATGGACACATGAGGATAAACTAACAGAAACATGCTTAAATACCAAACATAATCAGAACGTGAACACAAGGCAGCTGGGAAACTAAAGAGCGCATTAACAGAAACAGCTGACAACAACAGACACATAACTACAGAACAAAACAAACAGATGTCAAAATTAAAGAACCCGAACAGAAAAACAAAGCAGAAAAACAGACACAGAAACTGAAAAGCAGCGGTCACTAATAGCCGCCGACCGAACCATGACAGGTTTGGTGTAATGCTAAATAGAATCTGTTAAAAAGTTATCTTTTAGAAATGTAAAATTTAACCTGGCACTTATAAATCAAGTTGCCAGAAATGTGAGAGTGTAAAGAACATTTCTGAAGTTTAAAGAATCTAGACATAATATTAAATGATTTGGAAAACACATTGGCAAAGATGGGAGCTAAACAAAAGCTCCCATCTACTGGGCATGTAGCAGCAGCGACATGCTAGCTTTACTGATGACAGGAAAGGGTTAGCTCTCTAGGTCTAGATTCTCAACACCTCCACTTTCCATTTGCTGTTTTTCCTTTCTTTCTTTTTTTTGGTGAAAAAGAGTCGCTCTGTTTGCTCTCCTTTCCTGCTCTTGTTAACGAGATGGAGAAAGCCCTGGGCAAGCTGAAGCAAGAGTGTGCTACAAAAAGAAAGGAGCCAATGCATGCTCAGTAAAGAAGGCATAAAACAATATCTCCTGGCACAAATATGCTTCCTTCTCTCTTTTTTACACAAGGTGCTCAGAAACAGTATTAATTGCACACACTTTTTTGCCCCAGATCTATTCTATAATGCATAAGGTATGGCGTGAGTAGCAGCTAGCTTGTCCTCTAGCCGTCTGCTATTAAAAATCCATCAGCTGGGAATGAATGGAGAGCAGTTATGAAATCTTGTGAAAAAAGCTGTTGTGCTCCAGCAAATCCATTCCTAACCTCAACCTCAGCAACCAAACGATTGTTGGCCTCTTTACCTTTTTCTAATAATGTTAACATTTTTTCAGAAGAAATCCTCGTAAAAGCGTCAAAGTGTTTCCCGAGGACAGTTGACAACCAATTTCACCGAACAGTTCAGTGAATGTGTACAGTTCATCTGCACTCGTAAACCATGATCTTATGTACTGCATGAACTCTGTTTGCTCTATTCATCAAGCCAAGAGCATGACTGCGAGACCTTGAAACATTTAGACTCTCACAAAGAGGGGTAAATCAAGTGCAAAATCCAGCCAACCAAAACCCATTTTGAATGTGGCTCTTATGGTGTTGAGCTCTCATGCTGAGTGTATGTGTGTCTGTGTGTCTGTGTGTGAAGGAGAGAGAGAGCGGGGAAGAGAAAGGCAGGGAGAGAGAGTAACTTAAAGCTGTCTAATCAGCTAAGGGCAAAATACTGATTACAGTAATGCTACTGCATCATTATCCTGCCTTACACTTTCACTGCAGCCTCAGAAAAATCCCAGGCTTCAGTTCAAGAGCCATGAACACGTCCAGCTGCAGCTTTGGCTTTCTCTACCATGGCGAAGTAAACCTAGAAATACATGAACCAATCTACATTGCTCAAAAACAGTGAGGGTGCACTTAAATCACACATGCATTAATGAAATATTCAAGCTGAAAATATTTACTGATACACATTGTGTAGTTCATGGAGAACCGAATGATATAAGAACCAAATGAACCAAATTCATTACTCAATCACACCGAAGATCAAAGTAAAAAACTGAAGTCTCATATGTATCCAATCCAATTTTGTGTGACTCAGTTGAATGGATGTATGGCCCCAAATGCCTGTATGCACTTCCAACATTGTCTGGGCATGCTCCTGAAGAGATGGTGGAGGATGTCCTATAGCGACTTCCTCACAGACCTGGTTCAGGGCACCAGTGAGCTAGGGACAGTCTGTAATGCTCAGGGCAAAGTACTAATTACAGTCATGCTACTACATCATTATTCTGCCTACACTTTCACTGCCGCCTTAGATGAGTCCTGAGCTTCAGTTCAGGAAGCCATGAATACATCCAGCTGCAGCTTTGGCTGGATTCCCTATCATAGTGACGTAGACATAGAAATAAATCTGCTCAGAAAAAGTAAGGGTACACTTAAATCACACATCAGATCCTGATGAATTTAAAAAGCTGAAAATCTTTACTGATACAGAGTGATTTCAGTCAAATGATTCTAGTCGATAGCAATGTCATTCAGAACTGCCTACATATTCTGGCCACATGAGGACCTGCATTGTCCAGCACCAAGGGGAACCCCGGGGCAACTGCAGCAGCGCAAGGTCTAATGATGGGGCTGAGGATTCCTTCCCGGTACCTGACAGCAGTTAAGGTACTGTTGACTAGCCCATGGAGGTCTGTGTGACCCTCCAAATATATGCCTCCTCAGACCAACCACTGACCAACCAAACTGGCCTGGATGAAATTGCAGGCAGATCAACATTTGCCATGGCTTCACCAGACTCTTCTGTGAGGAGAACAGTGTGTTAGTTCCTAACCTGTTAATTATGTGTTCTCTAGCTAATACCAGTTGCAGAGCTGCACATGAATATGAACACAAATCCCATTAGAGGATGATGGGCTCTTATTCCACCCTCATGGAGTCAGAAACATGCCCACCAATGACCCACTAGAGGTCATTTTGTAAGGCTATGGCACTGTTCTTCCCTTTTCCCAGCAGTTGGGATGTTGCCCTTCTATGGCCCTGCACAGCTTTGTGTAAAGACTTCTTCTGGTATCTCCTCCACTTTCTTGAGACTTTTGGGAGAAACAGTAATTCTTCTTGCAGTGTCATGTATGTATGTGCCATCCTAGAGGATCTGGAATTAATGGGCTTCAGGTACCACCTCATGGTACTAGTAGTAATGTGGACACTAGCAAAATGCAAAACTAGAGAAAAATCAGTCAGGAGGAATACGGAGAGAGAAATCATCAATGGTCACAGCTTGGAAACCACACCTTTTTTTGGGCATCATCTTTCTGTTGCACCTTTTTTATGAAGTCCAAGCGGTATGAGCAGGATCATAAACCTGAAATCATTGGTACTAACAAAAGTGAGTTCTGTCCTAGTTGGGGTTTCAGTCCACACCACATTTGCAGAGAGTGAGACATTTCATTCTGATTTAAAAGTATACTTGCAGTTTTGTTTAGAAGAAAAACGTGTCCTGATATTGAACCAAACGAGTCCAGTGCAGAGTGCAGAACTGAACCTGTTAATGCAGAATATAAATGTAAGTGTAATTAAACAGCTAGACCATTTCATAGTATAGCATTAGTATTCGATTTCTACAGTTACAAGCTTCCTATGCCCTCCCATATATAAAAAAGCATAATAAACCAGTGGATATTATTTGTATATGAATATATGTGTACATATGGAAATTATATGTTGTTAATAGATACTGACTGAAGGTATTCTGTATGTTTGTATATGTATGCAACTCTTAACAATATACACTGAATCCTGTACTTTTCCATCCATGGCTTAGGGCAAAGAATGCTGCTTCCATTCTGCACTGATTGTCTTTCATTTCATCATTATTTAGCAGGGGCTGGAGATACTTGCTTCAAGACACGCTTACTGAAATAATAATAATGATAATAAAGAAGAAGCAGCATCTGTAACATTTCAAATAACCACAATGCAAGCACAATGCCACAGATTGCTGGAAGCATTTTACCTTAGTGCTTATAGAGCGCTTGTTGTGGCTGTTGTATTCAAACCTTAATATTAAACTTCCATATTATTTATTTATTTATTCATTAGTTCATCAGTTCATTCGTTCATTCGTTTTTTTATTTAGTCGGTTTGACCTCTACACATTCAACAAAAAATTCTTGCTGTGATGAATATGAATGAGTTAGGAGATATCGGGTCTTGTGCATACTTACTCTGACACAATGCAAGAAAATACATAAGTTAAAAAAACAAACAATAAATAAATAAATGCATGACAGCAACAAAGGCCTTTGAATGAAGGAAGGATACAACCTTGTCCACACCGTCCTTGTCTGGCGAACACTCGGACGTCAAAATAAGCGCTCTGCAGGGAGCAGTAAAAGAAAAAAAGCAACAAAACCTTTACTACTTGAATGTGCAATCAACCTTTCAATCTCACCTTTTCCATTTATTCAAATACATGATATATCACAGAGAGTTTTACCCAGTCTTTCTCCCCAATTTAGTTCTTGTCAAATCTCACCTGCTAACTAGGCCTCCACATGTCATGTGGTGCTACAAAGTCAGGAGAGTGAAGATTAACTTGCACATTTCCGAAGATAGCTAAGGCAACACTGCATCTTTTTAAACTGTTACGTCACTGAACAGCTCAACGTGCCCAACACTAACTGTCCATTCTGTTACATCAGCTCACAGACGCCTGCGTTGGCTCCCACTCAGAATGATGGAGGCAGGGGGACCGCTATCCACCCACTTAGAGCTCAGATAGCAATGCCAGCTGGTTATTTAAGGCACAAAGGGCTGGAGAATGAGTTTTTGTTGAACATGACTGATTTTCTGACATTCATGGCCCAAAATAATCAACTTCTGTTTTTGTTCACAGTTTTGTTCAAGGTTCCTTTATTGCCATCAACAGCAGTGGGTTTCCATAGTGATGTGAACACAGTTCTGAATGTATTCCTGTTAGAATTTTTTGTAGAAATCCTAACAGGAAAGGCAGCAATGGGCTTATTACTGTGATTGCAAAATTAGTATTTTAATATTAGTATTTTATTATTAGTAGTATTAATAGAAGTGATAGTAGTAGTGGTAGTTGTAATAATACACCCATTTTGGAGCCATTTCTCCTCAAAGTCAGTGTGAGTAATTGGAAATACTCTGACACTGGCTTGTACACTGCTTGTCAGTCAAATGATCCGAGTATTGAATGTTTGAAAATTACATTTTTTTGCGATCAAGTCACCCCTGTAATGCAATAGCGATGGGGTGAGTCGCCTTATGAGTCTATATGGGAGTGTTGTGAGCATTTTGGTTGAAAATGGACAGCCTGTGGTGGGTGTGACCTAGAGGCTAGGATACTTGCCTCTGGACCAGGAGGTCATGGGTTCTAATCTAACCTTAAGCGTACCACCACTCGGTTCCTGAGCAAGACCCTGAACCTCAAGTTGCTCCAGGAAGACTGTCCCCTGTAGTTAGGGAATGGAAGTCGCTTTGGATGAAAGCATCTGATAAATGCGCAAATGTAATGTAAATGTAATACAAAACACAAACACAGAAGCAAAACAGATTCAGAAAGGTGTGCTCTTTCAGCCATCTTCAATCATAAATAGCTCAGTAAGAGGCAGCACATTCATGTTCCCCTCAGTGATATAGTGGTAGCACTAGAAGACACATTAGAAGATCTAGGTTCGAATCCAGGTTTTTTTTACGTAAACCTTTTTTACCCCCAAGAACAGTGTTTGAATGGTGCAAGTATAAGGATGACTTTGGGTGGAGCTTTCAGTGTGTTGAAAGAGACAAAGGCAAACACTCTGAATAAACTGCCAGTAATTGGTTGGTTAAGATAGGCTTTTTTAACGTGTAAGACAAAGCCAAAGCACTGAATGTTGGAAAGTAGATGCTGAAGGCTTTTAAACAGACCACAAAGGAACTATACAACCTTTTATTAGTATACTGTGAGGCAGGCTTATGGAGATTTAAGGAACAGATCGATTTAGTGTGAAGTAAACTGAATTTGCCCTAACGTGCATTCTAAATCTTATGGTGTGTGGGCTTTGGAGGATGACTGATAATACATCCTTTCTGTCTGAGCCCTTAATTCATGAGCCTAAATGCATCAATGGGGGTATGTAGACCACACAAACACAGGGTGTCTCTCGCTCTTTTGCAGGATGTGGCAGGTTTTACTCCATCATCTTTGTCTTACCCTGCCACTTAATATGTGCAAGCAAAAATAATTCTAGTTCCGTTAAAAGGTCCTGTGGCTTCTAACAACAATAGAGCTCTTTTTGGTGCAAAATAGAACTATTTAAAGCCTTTAACAAAAATAGAACTATTAAAAGCTATTTTTTGAGTGATGCTATAAAATAACCATTTTGGTTAACTGAAGAACCATTTTTGTAACGGCTAGGTCAGTGGCCGGTAAGGGCCACTGCTTTTGGTTTATGTCCTTTGTGTCACAAGGGCTGGACGGAGCCGGCCCTCGTGAGCTACCTCGGGGAAGCAAGCAGGCAGACTGGCTGGACTCCATTCGTGGATTTTATTAAAGAAAACCAAACAGCAACAAAAATAGGCACAGTGGCCTCCTTGGTCAAAACGGAAGACAGGCAGGGCAACGAGGCGAAAACACGAACAGCAACAGGACCTACAGGGTCTACAGCAGCGGGACCTACAGGGTCTACAGCAGCGGGACCTACAGGGTCTACAGCAGTGGGGCCTACAGGGTCCACAGCAGCGGGGCCTACAGTGCTCACAGGAGTGGGGTTCAGCACAACATGGGCTACAGAGTAAACAGGAGTGGTGCCCACGGGTTCCGCATTACTTGGGGCTGCGCTGGAAGGGGCTACCCTCGTAGCAGCCTCGCTAACCCCAGCCTCACCAAGACTCTTTGCCCTCACCCCGGCCTCGCTAACTCTGTCCTCTCTGCCTCTGGCCTCCCCCTCACTGTCTCTGGCTTCACTGTCTCTGGCCTCACAGTCCCTGGCCTCACAGTCCCTCTCTACACAGTCCCTCTCTACATGGTCTGTCTCTATCCTAGGCCCGCTAACCGGGCCGGAGAAAGTAGCCACTAGGCTAGGCAGGGAGCAAACGCTCACTAGCCCATGAAACGGGCCTGGAACGGGCCTACACCTAACCTAGCAGGGGCCGCTACCTGTTTAGGTTCTCCACATAACCCAGGGAACCCGGACGCTAAGCCCCCAGCTGCTACAAAGCCGGCTGGGGCTAGGCTAACTGTTGCTACGCTATCCGGAGCTATGCTAATAGCAGCCAAGCTAACCTGGGGGTTCTCTGGTGTGGACGGACGGCCCGTTGGAGTGGTGGAGACTCGGAGGTGCTCCACGAGCCCACTGATGGTGCTGGTGAGCAGCTCCAGCTGTTGTTGGTGGTGCTGGAGCTGGAAGTGGAGCTGGAGCGCCTGGTCTGCCTCACCCCGGGCGCCTCCGAAACGCACTGCGCCGGCCCCGTGCTGCAAAGGCAGCTCCGCGCTGACGGCCGGTTCATGCGCTCGCGGCATGCTCGCCACTTTTGTGGGATTAGTCGAAGAGGGCGCGGGGGCTCCGCGCCTCCTCCGCTTCCGCCTTTTCGCCGTGGGGGAAGGCTGGGCGTCCCTCGAGAGCTCCTCGTCCGGGGAGTCCTCGACCAGGAGGCTGAGGAGAAAGCCCACCAAGTCGAAGGACTCCCACTCGCCCTCCGACTCATCGTCTCCCCCCAGGTAGGCGGCTTTTTGGCGATGTCTCCATCTGTCACAAGGGCTGGACGGAGCTGGCCCTCGTGAGCTACCTCGGGGAAGCAAGCAGGCAGACTGGCTGGACTCCATTCGTGGATTTTATTAAAGGAAACCAAACAGCAACAAAAATAGGCACAGTGGCCTCCTTGGTCAAAACCGAAAACAGGCAGGGCAACGAGGCGAAAACACGAACAGCGTACATGAGGTGAAATGAGGTGATGGAGACATGAGGACTGAATAACAGAGGCGGGTATAAATACAACGGGAACTACAGCAGCTGGGGAACACAGACAGGATACCGGATCGGGAACCAAAAACACGTGACACCAAGCAACACATGCCAAAACAAAAGACACAGGATACAGAATCAAACTCAAAATAAAACACGGTGGTCATCTACGGCCCTCAGCCGTGACACTTTGCTTTGTTTTGTTATGGTTCTGTTCTTTGTTTCAGGGCGGCTTTTACTTTGACTGTTCTTGGGGTTTGTTTTGGTCACGTGTCTTGTGTCATGTAGTTTTCTGTCCGTGTGTCGC
>JBBPDC010000149.1:20448631-20472125 GCA_037974485.1 Hemigrammopetersius urotaenia | reverse complement strand
TATATAGGGGTAACACGAGCCTAAGAATTTCATTACAGTAATGATGCTACATTGTTATCTGTATATAAAACTTGAACAATGTAAACTTGAAACTTGATCTAAATCTGTCATTACTTTAGAACAGGGGTGTCGAACTCCAGTCCTGGAGGGCCGTGGTCCAGAACATTTCGGTGGTTTTCCTGCTCAGAAACACCTGGTTCACCTTCAAACTGTGCTGGACACCAGCCCTCCAGGACCAGGGTTTGACACCCCTGCTTTAGAATGACAACACACTTGGTTCATATCCTCCTGCTATGATCCACTTTAACGTATGAGTGCTCTGATTACTATTCTTTGAGATGATGCAGTAAGCCATAATTACTTTCCATATGCAACTCTTATAGAGTATGAGGGGGTAATTTCACATTAATCAGAGTGGGTTAAGTTGTCACAGTCTGAAATCATGTTATTTGTACACTCTGAACGAGTGCTGGCAAATGAAAACATATTCTTACATTTAGGACTTATATTTATAAATATAGACATTTAAAGAAACAAATATAGATGCATACATTAATAATAACAACAACAACAGCAATAATAATAATAATACTAATAATAATAATCATCATCATAATAATAACAATAATAATAAACAATTATTATTATTATTATTATTATTATTATTATTATTGTTATTGTTAATAATAATAATATTTGTATTGTTGATATGTCATCCGTGTTTAACATTTATTTTTTGAGACACTGACACCACAACGTGACATCCTGGTCAGAGGCCGCTTTTGTAGGTGTTGGACTTTTATTTTGAACATTTTTACAGGGTTTTGCATCATGTATGTAGTTATAGCTGTCTTGTGTCAGGATTAAGTACTTGTGTTTGTTCATTGGTTCTTGTCTTAGACTTTTATGTATTGAAAGGGTTTTTGGTCATGTTCCTGTGTAGGTCCATGGGTCATACAACCTTCATGCAACCCTCACTTCACCTACCTGTATATGATGGATGTTCCTTGTGTTTTGTCCTTGAGCCTTTTGTGCTCTTGTTTTTTTTATTTGGTAATAAAAGTCTGGAAAGACAAGGGAACCTGCATCTGCGCTTCGCTACCCGAGCACGACATGACACACAATGAAATTTCATTCCACTTGCTAAAACTGGAACGTAGCCGCAGTAGATATGGTTTGTAAGCCACCTATTCATTCGCCTTGTTATCATGACTTATTTTTACATTAGCCTTGTGTTTAGAATAAAAATGTATGTTTAACTTCAGTTTTCAGTTACTTGTTACTATCAATAATCAATTATTTTCTTGATTGAAATATGTACAGATTCTACAGATAACACATTTCTGCAATTGAAGCACAATTCATTTTTTATTTTAGTTTTAATACATACATACATGCATGCATACATACATACGTACATAAATACCAGATTCTGCAGAGGTGTTCCAGGGTGTTCAAACTTTCCCACACAGCTGCATTAAAGTTTACAATGTCACCCTTTTGATCAGTAGTTCTTAGCCATATTATATAATGAAGAGAGCCACTGTTAATGTAGAATCTACATGAACTTAAATCTTAAATGATTTTAAATCTTAAATTAATTAAAAATTGCTGACTATTCAGTCATTGCTAAATAAATAATTAATTACAATATCTAAGGTATAATAACAACAACAACAACAACAATACTACTACTACTACTAATACTACTACTACTAATAATAATAATAATGATAATAATAATAATAATGGGAGGGAGATGAATGTCGCTGCTAATAATGAAGAGGAAGAAGAAGAAAGAGAGAGAAAGAGAGAGCGAGAGGGATAGAGGGAGGGAGGGATCAGGAAGTTCTTCTAGTGTCTCTGTGTGGAGAATCCAGGCATTACTCAGGCTCACAGAGGGCTTGTAGAGAACGGGTCGTTTCCTTTAGTGGTCTTGCTTTCTCTTATCAAGCTTTTATAGCTTTACACATTTAACCCCCCTGAGGTGTCACTCAGGGCCTGGCAGCACATCTGAATTACTCCTGATTTAGATCCTCAAGGTTGAAGTTGACACCAAGGAACGTGCATAAAAGCAGCTTAGCTTCTTCAAACCCTCCCATCACAGTTATCTCTGACACAGAGCTCCTCTTCTCCTCTCTTCTTTCTTCTCCTCTTCTTTTTTCTCCTCTCCTCTTCTCTCCTCTCCTCTCTTCTTTTCTCTTTTCTTCTCTTCGTTTCTCTTTTCTCTCCACTCTTCTCTTCCGTCCTCTTCTTTTCTCTTCCCTTCTTTTTTGTGCGCATCTGTTTTTTTCTCTACTCGTTGGTGCTCTTATCTTATCTGCTCTTCACTTCTATTCCCTTCTCTTCTATTTTCATCTCTGTTCTGCTTTTTTCTACTCTTCTCTTCTCTTCTCCTTTCTTTTCATTTAAATTCTTTTCTTCTCTTCTCTTCTCAGTACCCTCAGTACCCACTTAAAATAAGGCGCAAGAAAACTTTCTTTGTGTGACTTCATAGCAAAACAACTGTTACTTGAATAAGGAAACTTTGGATGGAAGTTCTTCATAGGCGGATATGCAAGGGTTTTTGGCAGAAATACAGAAGTGTTGCATTATGTGGGAGTTTTTAAACCTATTTAAACCTTCTTTAAAGTGGTTCTTCTATAGCACCCATCAAAGAATCCTTTGTGGCACTTTTTCCTTTTTTTAATTTCACAACAGTGATCTTGTATGCATTTTTCTTTTCTTCACACTTGCTGAAGAAAGCTGTCATTTTAAAGTTCCAACAAAGAGCAAACTGTGAATTCCAATGGCACATATTTCTAGGAAAAATACTTTCAGCAAAAAAAAAAAAAATAAAAATCATGAAGTGAGGCTGAAAGGAGCTCAAATAATAGGCACTACAGCAATGAACAACCGAAATAATGATTCATAAACTGAAATAATGATTCATAAACTGAAATAATGATTCATTATCTACAGAGAACACACTTCTGTACATTTTTATTCACAATTACTCTTTATGTGGTAAATGCGCAGAACATATTGAGGAAAAATAAAAACAAAATTAATTTATACGTCATTTGTGCAGACTTCTGCATATGGCCATACACCTCAGTACTTTTTCAGGGTTCAGAATTTCAGGGCATTAGAAATGGTGGACCACTATAATTTTTAAACTTTTACAACAAAAAAGTATATCATCTCTGATCAGAGCTTTTCATCTGTTCAGAGGTTTACAGCTCTCATCTTTGCTGTTGAGTGTTGTCTTAAATGCATCCACTAACTTCCCACTCGGCTTTGCTTTAAGAGCATGTTTCCAAGACGACGGCACCAAACGCAAACATGCTGCAAAGTCAAGTTGATATAAGAGATTCTTAGTCGGCTTGGAGGTGGAGGAAGAAGCCACTTGTCAAGTTTTGGGTTCGGAAAGTGGAGGTGTGGGTTGCCTCAAGGTGAAGATGAGAAGCAAGCCATCTTTTATTTTCATCTATGCCAGCAATGTTGCGTGATTATTAAAGATATTTCAACTCGATATAAAGGCCAGTAAAAGGGGAGAGAGAAAGAGAAAAGGCAGGAGTTAGAACATCATATGCAGTCGTGAATACAAATTGCACTTGGGATGTTTTAACTAAGCCCATTATGGCACTTTGGCAAACTTGGGACGCAGGGGGCTGCCACCAACGAGGAGAGCCCGGGGAGAAGTGTGTGTGGACGGTACCTTGCTCAAGTGTACCTCAGTGGCATCTCTGGCAGTACTGGAATACTAAAAATATCAAACTCGGACAAACACAAGCTTTGCATCAACAGATGGGCTACAGTCTACAACTGTTTAAAAATCTGGCACTTCTTGGTTTTGTCAGAGAGTGTGGTGCATTTGTCACAGCGATAAAGAACTGCCTGCTTTGTCAGGAAAGGGCATGACATGCAGAATAACAAACTACGGACCATTGTTTCTCCAGGGTGTGTACTGGCAGATGATGCATCAAAATCAAAGCTGCTTCTGAATACCTCAGAAATAGGGTAACACTTTATATTTCACTGAAGATGGTTGCTAGGTTCTTACATTGCATTATTTTTTAGTGGAGGCCCTGCCTCACAATCCAGTCACCGCTCCCTGCTAAACCCACTTTTATATGATTCTGCTTTTTGTGTGCCGCAACAGTTCTTGCCACATTCTGCATCTGTTATCATGGGATTGTTTGCATGTTTATGTTTTAAACATGTCCTTTTTAATGGGTTGCAGTTGTTGATTTTCTCTGTGTGGCTCCTATGGGCAGATATACTGTCAAACTATATTTGTGCATTTTCCTAGGAAACAGGATTATAACTGGGTGCTATTTTTTGGGTACAGCTGGTGTCACTGGCTGTAACTGCCACTGCCAATTCTGATTTCATTCTGGCCCTAGTCCTGCAATGCAGTAAACTTACATTGAACTAAATCTCTCTAAAAGTCTTAATTCCGGTGATGTAAACAAAAGAGAAAAGATACTTTAGGGATAGGCAATAATAGTTATAAAAGTGGCTGTGAATGCCCTAACCACTAGGCTACCAGGGGCAATGTGTTCGCCCTTTGATCAAGAAGTCGCGGGTTAGATTCCGAAGACTGCTAGGCACTTCTGAGGTACCCTGAGCAAGGTACCGTCACCACACACTGCTCCCCGGGCGCTGTGTTCCTGGCTGCCCACTGCTACGAATTGTCACTTTCACCTTAATACTTTTCTGGATAACAACAGTTTAAAAATAATACGATGAATCATGCTTAATGTGACCAGATTATTATGACTTCAGACAGATTTTGACCTCAATCTAAAGCCTAATCCGCACCCTTTCCTATGTGCACATTTTTACAAGGTTCTTTGAGCGATGCTATAGAAATCTTTTACCTTCTGATAAAGAGATTTGAGGATGTGAAGAATATTTTCAAGGTTCAAAGAATCTTTCCTGCTCTTATCTATACATTGTATTGAGTTTCTTGAAACTTTGAAAAAAGGCCCTTCGTGATTGATTTGGTAAAAAAAAAAAACAGATCTCTGAAGAACTGCAAGTTCACCTGGCAAAGAACTTTTTTATTGGCATCTTTAAGTTTAAGAATTTAATCCTAACTCAGGTGTCACCCTGTTGATAATAAGTGTCTTCATATGTGTGGAATGTGAACATCAGTAGAGAATCTACAGGAGACTGCCCAGGTGAAGGTAGACCTCAAAGGCCTCTGAATAAGTATCATAGATGTGATGCTGTGAACTGAACTGTACTCGTGCAAGGTGGAGCTACAAGTAAAGTTTTGAAAAAGTAGCCAATAAGTCACCAACTTCTACATTACATAAAAAAATAGCAGCCAAGACATTCTGACGGTTGGTTCTGGCATATCAGTTTGGATAATATGATGTGAATTTACTGAATATAATACGAATATAATACTGGGCTTCTTTTAGTTCCTCTGATCTCTTTCTCAGCTAATTAAGCCATCCAGTGCGCTAAAGAGTGAAACCCAACTTTTCTCATTTTGACAAGCTCAGTGACAGGCGTGTGAAATTGGACATTGCTTTGATCATCACAGCAAGTACAATTTGATTAACTTAATACCTGGATTATTAGCGAAGCCTCCTGGGTGATAAGAATCGCATATTACAGATAGAAATACATATTTAAAATGCCTACCCCACAGATAGAGCTGTGATTATATTAAAATAAGCAGATTTCTTCTTAAATTAAGTCAAGGCCATGTGGCTGTTTCCTTGATAAAGTTATCATATACAGAAGTGCATAAAAACAAATATAATGCAATTTGCACTTCATTGCTCAGACGGTAGGACTGGGTGAAATACGTACGCTATAAGATTTCTTATTGACTCTGAGAAAGAGAGAGAAAATAGATTTAGTCCTTCTTCCATTAACTTTCTCCAAGCTGCGGAAGTCAAGTTCTGGAAAATAGCAGTGTCTAGTGCCCATTGTATTGACAGGATCTAGATGGATACTTGAGAAGCTACAGCTTAACCTTCTACGTGGGCCCTCAGCAAGCTATACCTGTGCAGTTTCCAGCAATTTCTGGGCAGCCATTCTGCGCCCTAAGCTCTACTCAATCAGCAATATAGCGGATCCAGGGCAAATGAATGGTGGAATCACTGCTAACAATAACAGATATCCCCATTTGGTCCTGCCAGGCTCACTCGAGTAGGCAACGTGATGGGGGGGATGTGTGAAAACGATGGCATAAGCAGAACAAGTTGCAGCAATATCCCACCACCCCGTCCCACTTAAATGAAATTTTGGCCAACCCAGAAAATGGCTCGGCACATGAGCCCTTTGAATGGCTTTTTCACGCCATCGAAAATCGATTCGTTTTGCCTCTGTCTACGTGTAAATGGATGATGTGGCCACAGGTATGAAAGTGAACAAAACGGTCAGTGGTTAGAGGCTGCAATCCATAAGCTCAGCTTTTGTTTGAAGCCTATGAGAACAGACACTCCCCCACACACACACAATGTCACATTTTGGCCTCTTTGTGCTTTTTAATGCTTTGGTATTTAAACCTCCAGTAACTGTTTTTACGCTACTGCCAAAGTGCACTCAAAACTACAAAAAAAACCTGATATAGAAAGTTTCACACATGCAGATCTCATTTACAAAAAAAAAGGTTCTTCAAAGAGCTGTTTATTTATGATATTTCATGAATAAACATCTTTGTTCATCTTTGGCATCACTCTAAATAACCCCTCATACCCTTTTCATTTCAAGAGTGTAGAAACCCCAACCCATCAGCTTTTCAAAGTATTTACACATTAGCTTTGAGTCAATATACAAGTGAATGTATGTTCACAGACATGCTTATCCTGAAAGGTGTCTCTAGACTCTTGAGGCCCTGAAGCCATGCACATTTTAGTGTTTTCCTGCTCTTACACACCTGCTCCAAACCACAAAAGGCGTATTAATTAGCTGAGTAGGTTGATCAGTTGTGCTGGAAGCAGAGAAAAACATTGTCATAGAAGAACCACTTTTGGTTGCCTAAAATCCTCTCATCCTCTCTTTTAAAGAAGCATTGTTTAAATTTAAATTCTATTTGTTAATTCAGAAATAAGCAGGCTGTTACTTTGCCTTTGATTGTAATATATGTAAATAACATCGATGACATAAATTGGCAGCTGCATCCCATGGTGCCACCACTGATCTTCAAGACTGCTGAAGAGGCATCCCCGGTGGTTCATCATGAAGCTGGTTGAGTGCCAAGAGTATTTAAAGCTGCATAACCCAGCTTTGAAGAGCTGAAGTTTTCCTTTGTGTAAAACGTCCACATGTTATTTCACAGAATTGATGTCTTCACTGTTAAATCCTTCATTAATAGGTGTGTCCAAACCTTATCCACCATCATTAAACACTGTCTTGAACTAAGCTCCGTTTCCATGATGCCTTTAAAGGTGCAATGTGCTGATTTAAGAGCGCTAGGTAGGCCCAGTCATTAGCAGCGCATTCTTAAACATGCATGTTCTTTTTCACATCCTGTTTAAAGCCTGACAGCTGGGGGCCTGCTGGATTTATATTTATCTCTGGCTGTTGAGCCATCTCTTCACATGCCTCAAGTTGGTGTGATCCAAAACCGCCCCAGTGCCACCGATCCACCGTTTGTTCCCGCTAATTAATGACTTACCGTTAATTAAAAAGCAAGCAACACCCAATACATCCTGCCTCCTCAAGAAAGATTACCATTTCTACACGGCCTGGTCTCAGAGACTAATGAATATTCACGAGCAGGTTGAGTGAACAAGTGGGCCAGAAATTGAGAGAGAGAGAGAGAGACAGACAGACAGACAGAGTGTGTGTGTGTGTGTGAGGGAGAGAGAGAGAAAGAGCATAAGCACATGCTGTGTGAAACAAGAGACAAAGGCAACACCCTTTACAAACAGCTTTCCATGTGTCTTTCTTAGATATATCGAAATGCGGCCACGCAGCAGACATGTTGACCCTAATCCAATCTGGCGTGTGCAGGTTGTGGTTGTTGATTGTATCATCACTTGGTCGCGTTCAACCAAAAATGCTTTTGCGAAAATTCTTGGTGGCTGAATATTCGTTGCATCCCTATTGAATACCAAGTATACCTCTTGATCTCGAATAGCAGTGGCCTCTCTGCATCCTACCATACTCGAGATTTTCAACTTGGCCTCCAAATTCTCCAGTTCTCAGTTCATTTGAGCATCTGTAAAATTTTCTCGACAAACAGGTCTATCCAGAGAGGCCCCACCTCTCAGGACATATAGGATCAACTGCTAACATGGATGCCAGATACCACAGCACACCTTCAGAGGTCTCATTGAGTCTACACCTATATGGGTCAGAGCTCCTTTTACACCAAGAATGGGAGTCACACAATATTAGACCGATATTTTTTAATATAATGGCCAGTTGGTGTAGCTAATACTTTAGCTTAAACCTTGAAGCTTCTGGTGAAGCTCTTTGGGTTCCTGGTAATAAAGGTTTTATAGACATGACATGCATGAACCTGTTTGAGTACCATCGCTTAAAACCAAACAAAATAAATGAGAAAAAATGTGATAGAGAGACAGATAGAGAGAGAGAGAAAGAGAGAGAGAGAGAGACAGAGAGAGAGAGAGAGACAGAGAAAGAGAGAGAGAGAAAGAGAGAGAGAGATTGCTCAGAGCCACATGCTGTGCGAAACATCAAACATCAGCAGTTGTTATCCAGAGGGCAATACAAAAGTGACGGTCCTTCATAGGGGAAAAAAAAAATCAATCAAACGACATCACAATCTATCAAGTGGCATTAACACATTTTATACGTACAACAGTAGAGAAGTAAAAAAAGTGAGAGAGAGAGATGTCAAAGACAGGCCGCCACCCCTTCATGCTGAGTAACACAAACGCCCCCCACCGAGCTGAATGTCACATCTTCTCTCATAAATCAAGCCTGTGAAACCACATCGACCGTCGTTTACACATAAGGTCTGTGTCTGGGATTGAATGGCTGAGGCAGGTCGGTCTTCAGGGGCTAGATACATTTTAAACATCCATCATTTTTTATGCACTACATAAACAGTACACTTCAAAACATACAAATCGTTCTTTAGTCTGTGCAGGCACTAAGCTACAACACCGCCCCCTTTTTCAGTTGTGCATGGATGTGATGTCACAACCACAAACGGATGCTCATATAACCAGTCCATTGCAGTTTAGCCCCGCCCACTCACACTGACATGTATCTATTAGTGTATCATCACTGTTAGAAAAAATTAATAAAGGGTGGGTCCCTGCCTCGTGCCTGTTGGGCATGGGTACCCGCGACACTAGTAAGGATTAAATTGTTACAGAAAACAAATGACTGAATGCATGAATGAATGAATTAAATTAAATTATGAAACTGTAAAACGAGGAGGAAAAAATGCACTTGATATCTGTATCCTTTCTAGCTTTTCTGTTCCTAAGATTAAGCATAAAAGGGGTAATTCACCAAGCCTAAACTTAATCCATTTCTGGAAAAAAAGCCCTTAGTAATTAACTGTTGGGCTCAGGGATGTCAAAGTTACAAGTTAAAAGTGAAAGTATAAATGTAAGCATATTTAAGTGAGATAAGTAAACTGAAGCTAAAAAATAACCAAGTATATCAAAATAAAAAGTAAAACATTTACATTACATTGCAAGTAATGCTTTGTTTGGTAGTGTGTGATGTGATGTGATGTGATGTGATGTGATGTGATGTGATGTGATGTGATTCTAGTCCTCATCCACAGACAAACTGGCCTGCAGGCAGTATTGTTTTACAGTATTATTATACTGTATCATTTTACAAAACTTTGAATTCAGATGTATAGAAATTCAGCTAACTGGAGAGAAAAAAAGAGAAAAATCTTCTGACCTGTAAAATTCGTAATTTGAAAGTCTAAATGTAAAGGTCATGAGTAAAAAATGTGTGTGTAAAAGTACAAATATCCAGTTTCAGTACTACTTACGTAAAGATCTTCTAATTAAAGCTTGAAGTTGAAAAAGACAACCAAAGGTGTTTAGGCATTGTTTCTGTGCTATGATTTGTAAAGAAGTATCTCCTGTGAAATATCTTAAGTATCATATAGACTGAATGTTTAGAATCTGAACTTGCCAAAATAATTGCTCCAAATCATTGTAAAAGAGTTAGTATCATACCATAACATTAGGCGCTCATACAATAATAACTTTTTCTAATGACAGCAATGATTTGATGAAGATAAAATCTCTCTTCTTGACTCTGGATGACTCTTCCTAACCTCGCCTTCATCCACAGTGTCTTGCCTTTAATTGCCGTATATGTCTTGTCATACACAGCGCTGACTAATGACTAGGCCTCTCCGCTCTAATGATGCTCTGCTTGTACAAATGGTGCAGCCCCAAACTCTCGACTCCATGACTTCAGGTCTTTCTGTTGGTGCTTAATTGAGCATACATGCTCTGGCATGACAAAACACATGCTCTTTAAAAGTTCTTCCTCGACCTGACTGCTGACTCACAGTTCCCTTGTGTCTTCTCTCATGCAATTAGTGTACCTGTGTCCAGTCGGTGCCTGAGATATGACTGCACATGACAGATGCCAGCTGCTCTTTACATATTGCCAAGCTTTTCTCTCTCTCTCTGCGTCTGTCTGTCTGTGTGTGAATGTTATCATTGCTTGCAACATTTCCTCAGTAATTCTCATGAAAGAAGAAATAAAAAAATAATTAATAAATGATGGGGTAAGCAAAAATAAATGAACAAATAAATAAATTAAATAAATAAAACAAGACAAATAAACAAAGTGCTACTAAATGTTAATTGATGTTAATCCTCTGTGCTGTAGAGAATATTAAAGCCCCTGCTTACCAACCTGCTTTCAAACGCTTGCTTAAACTTTCAGTAAGCCACCATCACTTGCCTGAGAGTGCAATAAGTACCTTTTTGCCTCAAAGACCACTAATTAAGAATCAGTGCTTAATGCAGTAGCTTCTTTAATGTCTCATGGTCACTTTGTCCAGTGTGTCATGTACCGTGCACATGAGTAGGAGGAACTAGTATATTGTTTTAGTAAAGAAAAGTCGCCCCCTTATAGTCACATGCATACACACTACAGCACAGCATGAACCTCTTTCTCTGCATTGAACTCAGTCACCAAGTGAAGCAGTGTGCAGCCACTAATGGTGGGGGGAACCGGAGGGAAGTGTATGGGGATGGTATCTTGCTCAAGGATACCTGTGTGGTGCCACTAGCAGTCCTCTTAATCTTTTTTGACCATAGGGGCAACTCTCCAAGTACTAGGCCACCAGCTGCCCCATCTGCAACCCATCTGTGGGTATTTAACATGGTTCATATCTTTGAAGAACTCTTTTCCATTCTGCCATTTTGCTGTGTACTGAATCTATTTGCTTAGTAATCACTTAAACTTGTAGGAAAGAGCTCTTCCTATTTATACTCTACCACACATAAAAATAGAGGTGGAATATAAAACCACATTGGTTGAATGAAAAAACAAATTCTTATCCCACAGGTGGAAAAAAAAAATCCCAGCCAAACTAAGAATGATCCTGCAACACAGAGGATGTATTTTAGCCTGGTCAGCTCTGGCTAGCTATATTGCCTGTGTGAAATCTGTGACTTAGTAAGTCTTCATCATCTGATTGCTGACAAAATTGCACGAGTTGTGTGCAGTTACTGCATCTAAACAAATTATTGAATGAACCCCAAAATGCTTAATGTTTCCTTTTTGCAAATAGTCATGTACAGGGGTGTAATAATTTGGGCAATAAACAGAGATTGTAAGGTGTTTTCACTTCACTGTTCGTGGTGTTAGCAGAAGGTCACAGATGTGTGTTCTGGCATTTAGACTGAGAGCCGATTCTCTTTACTTTTCCTGTCCTGACTCAAATGCCTGAAAGGGGGATTATACCACAGTGCCTCTCAGGAGATGACCACAGCAGGAAAGGACGAAGAAAGGACAAAGAGCAATGGAGACATGTTGGTTGCAGAGAGGAGAAAATTATGAGTTCATTGAAAAGGCGGCAACAAAATACTGATGTCCCTTTAATAAAAGTACATTCAACTATACAATGCTAATTTGAATGACAGGCAGAAGTCATAGGCAAGGATTTGTGTGATGATCATATACTAAACCAAGTTTTTGCGTTGTTGAAAATGTTATAGCTGAATGAGGGAATAGCTAATATAGTAGATAACACTACCACCCTACATTTTGAAGATCATGATTTAGTCACCTGCTTTGGCAAAAACATCCCTACTACCTCCTCCTACTAAATGATATTAAAATGGATGATGGACAATGATTACACTTTTTAATCGCATTTATCAAATCAAATCAAATTAGCATGGGGGCGCAACTTCATTTGAAAGTCTATATATCTGAATGCAGTCAAGTAATGGTACGTCTGACGCCCATGAAAACCAGCCGAGATTGTAACGAATACAGGTATGAATCCAAGTGTTGAGTAAGAAATATAGAAGTTTATTGAAAATACAAATTCCGCAAGGCAAAAAAGGAAAACATGTCCAAAAACGTAGCAAGAAGTAAAAAAAATAGAAAATCCAAAACCAGACAACCAAAGACTATGCAAGTTCAGAAATAGGTCAGAGAAAACAGAAAATATCCAAAGACAGGTCCGAGAGAACTCTCAGTAACTATGCAGGGCTTAGTATACTTTGCACAGGTATAACGTCAGAAAGGGCTGTATATACTACCTGGTTCTAGTACTCAGGTGATCCCGATCTCTGTTCAATGGGCCTGTGGGAAATCCAGAAGTTTTGATCTGGAGCAGGCTGTGCAGTATCTTGTTCCGTACCAGGCCTTACAGAGATGTATAGAGCTTTGTGCTGCGGGCACCCACCATCCCAAAAAAGCAATGAACTTTCAAAATAAAAAAAAATAAATAATATAAAATAATAAAATTCTTGTCTGCATTAAATAATTAAAATCAATTTAAATTCAATTTGGTTAACACTGAGCATGCTCCTTTATTCTTTACATCCCTCAAAATATCTGTCCATGGTCCTGGGTTTGTACTTGGGTCTTGTCACGACAGGGGGGTTGAGTCCCCTGTTGTGATTTACCTTGGGACAAACAGGGACAAGGCAGGCAGGCTTCCATGCTGGTACTCTATTTATTAAAAGTGAAAACAGAAAACAAACAGAAACAGGCACGGTGGCTGTAATACTAGACATCAGAAAAACTAGGCACTGGAACGAGACAGGAACGGGGAAAATAAGGGGATGGACACATGAGGGTGAACTAACAGAGACAGACTTACATACTGAACGAAATCAAAGGGGAAACACAAGACAGCTGAAAACAAAAAGAAAAGCAGCGACCCCTAGCGGCCGCTGCCCAAACCGTGACAGGTCTACACTACACTTTAAGGTCTTAATTGTACACTAAAGCTCAAATTACAACATAATGCATTTTGGCCTGTATTAGTAAGGTAATAGATGTGTTAAGAAATCACTAACAAATAATATGCAAATCATTATTATGAATAATATGCATAATAAACACTTGCTTACACCTTATAATTGTACATGAAATAATCACCTATATTCACACCTTACAGGGTATAGTTCCTACTACTATAATAAGCAGGAATTTATTGCATTAGAGCTGATAAGCACTTACTAAGTCTCCATAGCTGAAGCTGTGTTTCACATTCTACAATAGACTTTTAGTCTTTTAGTCATCAGTAATGAGAAGCTAAAACATGCTACAGAAGTGATTTTATTTTGAAATAATCTGTTTTACATATTCAGTATCTATTCAAGATATATTGATTTCAAATACACATTGAAAAAAACGTCACTCTATTTTCACATGGTTATGAAAGGAATAACTTGGCGGGAAAAAGTTAAATGTACATTAGCTTTAGCATTGATTTGCCTGTTTAGTTTAGCACTGATCCTGGGAAGCTTACATTGCCTACAGACGCTAAAATAGCTACCCAAATCACTTCTATAAAAATGCCTCACACACATATTTTCTCAATTCTTCTGCATACTTAATCATGCAATTTGATACTCTAGCCTAAGCAGCTTTAGAATATGGAATGTAAATGTACTCAAACATTTACTCAAACGTTTTAGCCTCTAATTGGTGATGACTAAAAGACTTATTAAGAATACTAAACGCATATTAGTGATATTTTTATCAGCTCTGATAAAACTCCAGAAGTAACCTGACACTTAGAATCAATAAGAACTAAGTGACTAACAAAAAGGCATTTTTGAGTCTCTTGCCTTTCCCTGAAGTGCGTATTCAGAGGACACCCGGGTGATCTTTGAAGGCCAGCTGTCATTAAAACAAAAGAGCATTTCTAAAAAACTTTGAGTGATTCTGCATTTTGCTCTAAATGGTTAAGGAATTGTTTGATCACGTAATTTGCAGTAAGAAGTTTTGTATTAAACTAGAAGTATTTTCGCTAGTGCTCTCAGACATTGTTTCCTCTGTTATTATTTTATTCCAAACTTACAAGAAAAGCATTTTGATTTGTTAAAAGCCCTTTTAAAGGCTACATGTTTCTGAATGTTTGACTGGGAGTGTAATGGGTTTGAGGGTGATCCAGTATCACCAGTGTCATTTGTCTGCTGATCAGAAAATGTCAGGACTGTCAACCTCAGTAACAACAGGCCTGGGATGGGTTCCTAAAGAACGTCAGCACTTCTGACTCACAACTGAAGCTGAGTAGATCTCCCACTCATGAGACAGTTAATCACTTTTTTTGGAAACAGGTTTCAGTAATAGAGGTACTCTCAGTCGTTTTTTGCTGCATTTTGTTCCTGCTGCAGCTGTAATTCCCATGGAGAAGGATGTCAATATTGTAAAGTAGTTCACAAAAAGCGTGTTTCCTCCCTATCTCTTCCATTAAAAGTTATTGTTCATTCCTTGCACATGACCATGATAAGGGGCGTGTCAAGTGGCAGTTTTTGTAAAAAAGGGTAAAATGGCGGTGCTCACGAGTAGCAGCTCATCACATGGATAGCCATTAAACCTGCATGATTGTCTTACAAAGTTATCGCTGTATGTTCCTTACTCAAGTGCTGATGTTCAGTAAAGTTCATAAATGGAATATATTCCTTGTCATGTGCAGTGATTACCACCCACGCTAATCCTGGCTAGCCGCTAATCAAGACGAGCTGAACACGATGAAACGAAAGATGTTTAACACAGAATTACTTTGGTGTGCAAAATTAAAATCTTGCTTGCTAACCGCTGATTTATTCGTGAAGTATGTTTATGTGTTTGTTTGGTTGTTTGTGTTCAAATAGTTCAAAAAGTGAACGTTTATTAATTTGAAAAGTCCCGTTTTTCTTGTTTATTCATGTTTTTGTTTATTTGTCTGTATTTTATTTGAACATGAGATACACATTTGGTAAATATACATGATTTTATTTATTTATTTACAAAATTTATATATATTTATTAGTGGTGGGCCGTTATCGGCGTTAACATGCTGCGTTAATGTGAGACTCTTATCGCGCGATAAAAAAAATCTATTCACAAAGTTGGGTTGGGAGCTGGGTCTATACTACGCAAGCTATGATGACTTTCACCTTGATATTTTAGCGCGGACTTACTCTCTTTCTCTCTGTTTGTCTCTCTCTCTCTCTCTTTCTCTCTCGTTCGTGACTTTCCGGATCGCGCCCTGTCTTTTAAACCTGTCTCGCTCTCTCTGTTGCTCTCTCTCTCTGTCGCTCTCTCTCTCGTGCGCGCGCTCTCTCTCTCACTCTCTCTCTCTCGGTGCCCTCTCTCTGTCTCTAAATATTTGGAGACATATTTATGGTTTACACTATAAAAATAGACATTGGGATCATTGGGGGGGGGGGGCGCTTCGGACCTTCGGCAGAATTCAAATGAGCCATTTTAATGTAGATTAATCTAGATCAATTCCAAGATTACAGTGAGATTAATCTAGATTAAAATACTTAATCTATGCCCACCTCTAATATTTATACATTTGCTTGTTTATCTTTTTTAATTGTTTGTTTATTTATGTATTTATTTATGTATCTATAAATCTACCTATCAATCTCTCTGTCTTTCTACCTGTCTGTATGTGTGTGTGTATATTTACATATATATCAATATATATCAAATGTATCTATCTCTTTGTTGTTATTACTTACTATTTTTTTTGTTTTTAATCCCAAATGCAAATATACTTTTCATGAGGTCCTCAGTCTAATAGCTCACTTTTGTCTGTTGTGCAGGTGTAAAGAAGGCTTCCAGGGGATTCGCTGTGATCAGTTCCTGCCCAAGACTGACTCCATTCTCTCTGATCCGAGTGAGTGCCCATCTCTTGGCTGCCTCATTTATCAACTGCACACATACATCTACTGCATTCCTATCACTGTGGGGAGTTTTCATGGTCTTCTGTATGAGTGTGTTGCTGCTGTGTTCCAAACCCTTAATGTTACAGCACACAATGTGGACCTCTTCCTATGCATTTAATTCATTCACCAAGTAAAGCAGTGGACAGCCAGCAATGCAGCACCGGAGGAGCAGTGTATGGGGACGGCACTTTGCTCAAGGGCACCTCAGTGGTGCCACTAGCAGTCCTAAGATTCTGGCCCATAAAGAAGCAGTACTGGTTTTAACTTGCATTTGTTAATTATGTGTTAGTTAATAAACTGATTAATTAATTGCCTTCAGTCAGTGTTAGTGTCATTGGGCTTTATTTGAATAGTTTCCAATTATTTTGGTAAAATGTCTATGTCTACTTGAGTTCTCATGTGCAAATAACCACACATGTAATTGGTAGTTTAATACGCTGCAGCTAGTTCTAGACATGGCACAGATCAGATACCAGGTCCAGGGCTGTTCAAATGAAAATGATGGCAAATGTAATTCCGAGGGAGGAATAAATCTGATCCAGTCCTGTCACAAATCCAGCCTGAAATAGCTCACATTCCAGTGGGGTGATGTCAATTTGTTATCTCTATATTTCCAAAGTACAGCACTTGATTCGATCATGATAGTCTACATTTAAATATTCTTTTGTCAGATATTTAATTATTAAAAGAACGGCATTAATATCAGAAAGACATGTCATTGTAGTTTAACACGCGGTTCATGAGAAATCTGTTCTAATGATCAAATCATTATCCTTTTAGTTTTAATTTTTTAAAAAACAAAATGAAATGCTCTTATTTTGGTGGGAAATTTTTATTTTTATTTTCAGAAAAGCTATCATCATCCCAGGCACATCTATTAAATAGAGCTAAATACAAGGACTTATAATGACCTTGCACTAAATCATAGCTCATATGGTATTTCTCTGGTATTTCTGGTCATTATAACTTTTCAGCTTAGCAGACAGAGAGCATTGACATCAGCTCATTGCTGACTAAGGGACATTTTACAGTTTTTTAAAGGATTTTTGAAAAACCTTGAAAATGAATCTGTTGACACACTCTCTCAGTGGCTCATGCATCCTCCCTCGCTCATCAAAGCTTCATTCCATTGCACTGAATAATGAATGAAGTTCTGACATGAGGCTTGAACATGGCAATGACTTTGCAAGAGTCGTGTTTACACTAAAATTCTTTCTGTAAATGGTCTGAACCTTTTGCCTCTAAAACAACCAGAGGGTTATTGAGAGTTTGAGCTACTGTATTATGCTTTGATTAATCAGAGACCTATGAGATTTGACTGCAGAGGCTAGGATTTACCCCAGGCTAAAACTGGTCTGCTAAACTGTTTGTCACAAATACAATATATCTAGCAAATAGTAGGCTTGTCTTGCTCTGCTTGACCTTGTCCAGAAAACATTAATAATCCCCCAGTCCTTTGAAAAGCATTGAAATAATTTCCTATTCAGACTCTTTAACACTAAAATAAGCCCGCTTTGGTTATATTTCTTTTCTACTGAATGAGAAGAGTTGCATAATCTATGTGACTTTGACTTTTTTATGCTATTTATGAAACACAATGTCCTTCATGTCCTGATCTGATCCATTTTGGTTTCTCAAACATGTATCCAGGTAGAGTGTAGGCAACAGGTGTCTTACATACAAACAGCAAGTTGGAAGGTGAACTATGTAGTTACATATTTTTAGCGTTAGCATTTGAGTGGCAAAAAAAGATTTGCGTTACAGCTGCACTGCTGATGTGCCAAATCTTAGCTGATCATTTCTAGCACTTGGACAAGGAGATGCACGTCAGGGTACAAAAACATTAGACACAATTGAGAAAGCAATTTCCCATCTAGTCATACAGTGTGTTTACAATATGCTCATCCTTTACAGCACTAGAAAAAAACATCTTGCTTTGCCCATGCATTTTGGTCCCAGAGCTCCTACACTGTGCAACGGGAACCATGCCACAAATCCGACCTTGACAAACAAATGCTTGCAAGTGCTAATAGCCCACTGTTGGCTAAGCAGCAGTTTACCCCAGTTGAACCCTCTCAACATAAAAATGACCAAGCACTATGATGGATCCCAGCCCAGTGGCTACATTTGGTAGTGTCTGTCTTGTAGAAATCTTCCACGTCCACTTTTATAGGCACTAAACCAAAAGTGAGGCCATTTTCTTGTACTCTTGGACTCATGTGATTTGTCTTGGATACCGTATGAACACAGTACACCAGTTTTTCTTTTTCTTCATCCGGCTTTCGGCAACGCACAGCACTGATTTTGAAGTGTTCCTTGATTCAGCAAAGCTCATCAACTGATTACAGATCCATCAACTGGTGTGAACCAAGTGTGTGGAGGGAAGGCATAGTTACAACTGTACAATAAAGCAGTCTAAAAAGCTGTGCACCAAGTTAATGGTAATTATGTTGAATGCTGAAAACACCAACAATTTTAAAACCACAAACATCACAGTTTCTGTGCTTGTGTTGTAGTGTATTTTTCAGTGTGTGCATTTGAGTTTACCAGGTTAATGAATATGTCAAGGACCACCCAAACACATCAGAGCCCCAAACAAACCATTGGTTGTTGACCACTCTAAACTATACAGAGATTTCCCGTGTCTGTCCTCATCATTTGTACATTGAAACAGATGTACCCAGAGCTTTACAGACTGAAAGACTCGACACAATGATCTGCCGCAGTGTTGCTTCTATTAGTGAGGTGCATTGCAGTAAGGGATGGCACTTGTTTCCTGCATCCTCAAATTCGATATTTCCCTTTCTCTCTCTATCTCCAGTGCACTCCCTCAGACTTCAACATGAAAGTTTTTGCAAGAGACAATCTTTTCATTTTGTCCACTCTAAAAAAATAAAAGGAAAATGACAATGTCCAGGGACATCATCCACCTGAATACAAATTGACAAGGACTCTTTTCACATTAAAAAAAACTGGAACATCTGGGACAGGGTATGTTGGAATAGATTGTACTGAAACTTTTACTCTGACTGTCAAGTGTAGGAAATGAAACGATAGTCCAAGGTAAACTGAGGTGAAGTTACAAGCAGTTTCTGTCTAGCTTGTCTCATGGTTTTACATTCGCTTTCGTCTTTACTTCCCATTGTGAGTTGTCTTTTAGGCATGTAGAAAATGTGACGAGAGTATTGGCACTATCAGCCAGATTTAGAACCCTGAGGGAAATTATACCAAGGTTAAGCAGTGTAAGACAAACCTGGGTTGCATGATGGACTAAAACCTTAATGACTACACTGCCAGAAATGACTTACTGGTGTTTAGTAGAGACTGTAGCCAAATCTATTGATTTACAGTTTGCACTGGCCATCATCTAGCCCTTCATCAGCTGTCAGTTTTGCAAAGCTGCTCTTGACTGGATATTTTTGGTTGGTGGACCATTCTCATATTAGCAGATATACTGAAGTGCTTAAAACTAAAGTGACACCTTTGTACCTTTTACACTTGCACCAGCATGATGAACCTTACCATGCTGCTACCACATCACTCCTGTTCTGAGTATAGTCCATTATGTAAGTATCTGGTCAACATCAGTCTTGTGTTTAGAAACTGACCAATGGGGTAGAAGGCATGGCAACCTATAACAATAAAACATCCACAATGAACAATGTGATGTAGTTCATAGACTGTCCAGTTAAAAGTACAAGGTGCCTCTAATAAAGTACATAATATTAACATTTGCATAGCAGGTGAACACTTCATTAACATATACCACAAAGTGCTTGGAAAATGTTTATATAATGAGCAGTCTCCATGTTTTCAAAATTGGGATTTTGTCTGGTGTACACAATGACAAGGCAGTCTGTTCAGAAGAGAAAATGTGTGATTTTTCTCAAATGGCCAATTCCACAGGGCCTGTCAAAACACCAAGAAACTGTCTGTGTTAAAACACTCCTCAACCTGAAAGGGGGCACAAGGTGTATGCGAAAAAAAGAGAAATAATGGGACAAAAAAGCAAAGTGGAACAAAATGCGTTGACACAATAACCAAATGTTTTTTATGCCCTCCCACAGTATTATCATCCACTGAATTATATCTTCCAGTGAATTAAGTTCCAGTGAATTATCTCTTGGCCCTCCTGGATGCTCTGCATGGCCCTGAGCCTGCACGTGACCTTGTCTCTGCACATTAGCAAAGGCAGAGAAAATTGGATGGCAGGGACATTGCCTATTAAGCGAAAGGGCATTCAGAGCATTGAGAAGTGAAAAGCTGCAGTAATTGACATCAGAATTAAAAGGTGTATTGATGATTCAGAGTGTCAGGAGTTATCTCTGAGTTGTGCTGAAATATGCCATCTGACTGATGTCACTAAAAACTCTTCTTTATGAATTTTCATTGTAAGTTTTAACATTTTGCTTCATTTCTGATTGTACATTCTCAAAATGTGAGGATTTTGCATTATATACCCATTAGTATCCAGACAAATGTATTCAGTCATTTAAGGAGCATGTATTGTTCACACATGGCTTGTATAGTTACCATAAAAAAGCACTGCCAATAGAACTATGAATACCCTTGAATTCAAAAGACACGTTTTATAGTCATGTGGGCAAGTTTGGCATATAGTTATTATAACCTATGCAAACGTCTTTCAAGAATAATAACTCATTAAAGTATAATAAGTGGCATACAAGACTAATAGTGTGTTTTTTTTGCAAATGAGAAAATTGAATGATTTTACTTAATTACGTTTAAATGTGCCCATTTATCACCTGGATTCCTATATTTTTTATCTCAGTGGTACAAACTGGCATCATTGGTTGCCACCTCATTTTTCCACATTACTTGACAGCCGTAACGCATGTGGTTTTGCATTTTGATCTAAATATTCAGCTACTTTGCAATGTTGCCTTTAGTCCTCGCAGTGACCCAGCAAAGGGCCAAATGTAGCATTGCCATGGCCATGGGCCCTAATGGATTGCCGTTGACAAAGCCAATTTACACTCGCCCGCACAGAAAAGAATAACACAAACGGAACAGGAAATCCATATTGATTGCTGCAATTCATCTGCCAGGGCCTCCTTGTTCATGCGAGTGAAGTATTTATGCAAGCCCGGGGTAATGGTTTCAGATAGGCCATTTACATTGAGGTATGGATCACGCCAACATACTCGCTAATGAAAAAAAATTGGGCTTGTATGCAGATCCCTGGCTCATACTGTAAGCGACTGTGGGAGGACAGGATCATTTTAGAAGAGTGCAGCTCTTTCGTCATGCAGATCAGTGTAAAAATTAAATGTGAGGATGGCAAAAAGACCCATGTTTCTTCAGTGCGGCCTGTCACCTTTTTGCCAAGCGGTTTCCATGTCAAAATTTAATTTAGCCTCCACCTGGCATCCATTCAATCGTATGTCACCAAACCACGATATATTTGATTTGCAAGGATCAAGCAAAGCAAGATTAATGTCTTGGGCTTGGATTAATATCTTGGAATACATACATCAATGCCTTGTGCAGGTTGCATTTCTGTTACATATTATTGACAGCCACAAATTAACATCACATTCCAGAGGAGCTCAGTACAGTATGTGTGTGTTGTTCTCCATTACTGAGTTATCCATATTCAATGAGTTGCCCATTACAATCGCTCCAAGAGTTTCCTTTTAACTTCAAAGCTGTGGCTTCCAGGAGCAGTTCCAGTCTTCCAGCTTTGCACACTGATCAGAATCTCTTTTCACACAGCAGATCACAACATTCCGTTTCTGTAGAGATAGCTTTACCAGGGAACCTGATTAAAGGGGCTTTAGAGTTCAGACTGTGGAGGTAGCCAACTGGATTGACCCCCCTTTGTTGCTGTTTTGAGTGATAAGAGCTGAGACAGTTGATTCACAGAGGCCACCTCTGTAATCCCTGAAAGGTCTTAGATGGAATGGACAACATCTCCCAGTCACGTATGATGCTGTTTTTTTCCTGTGATCTGTATCCTAGCTCTTACATACCAGTTCACACCTGCTAGCTTACAACACTGGCATCTGATATCACAGTGACCATACAGAGGTTTAGATGGCATGGAACTTTCCCAAGACTGAATAAAGCCCCTTGGAAAAATGACATCTTTAAAATCATACCAAGTCTAATTGAAGTGTAATCTTAAAGATGTCCCTCATCCAGCCGACTGCTTTGCCAGACCACTACTGCACCCACTCAAACGGGCTGTCTTTCACACAGTGCTCTGAACTCTGCTTGTCCATTGTTTTCTTACATGTCCGAATGCATCATGAGAAGCCTTGTTAATAATTCTCTCAGAGCCGCTCTGTCTCCCTGGTGTCCTGCGACCTGTCAGTCATCTTTTCCAATTCAAGGCCACTGTCTCTTCTCCACCCCCAAGTGGTTCTTTCTCAAACTTAATCCATGGGCTATGGGGAGCTCCAGAGCACCTCACTGAAGTTAGTGATGAGAACTCAAGTCTGCCTGGCATGTCTGATATAATGCAAAAGAAAGAAAGAAAGAAAGCAAAGCAAAGCAAGTAACCACGTTTTTCACTGTTATAGTTTTCCTTTTACTATCATGTTGTGTCTCGCGATACTCTTATCGCGCGATAAAAAAAATATCGCCGTTAATCTATTCACAAAGTTGGGTTGGGAGCTGGGTCTATACTACACAAGCTATGATGACTTTCACCTTGATATTTTAGTGCGGATTTACTCTCTCTCTGTCTGTCTGTCTGTCTGTCTGTCTGCCTCTCTTTCTCTCTCGTTCATGACTTTTCCGGAGCGTCTCTCTCTTGCTCTCTCTGTCTCTGTCTCTCTCTCTGTATCTCACTCTCTCTGTCTCTGTCTCTCTCTCTGTATCTCACTCTCTCTCTCTCTTTCTCTCAGTGGTGGGCATAGATTAATTTTTTTAATCTAGATTAATCTAACTGTAATCTTGTAATTAATCTAAATTAAAAAGGCTCATTTGAATCCAAGCCACCTTAAATATATAGACATTATTCTACTTTTTAAAATTATATATCCAAACATTTCATACAAGATATCACTGAGCGCAGATACGCACTTTACAAATAGAAATAATACTAAGACTTGACATGAAAAGTAATAAGTTTAGCTCTCATTATTGAATTAAAATGATGTAGTGGCTGTTGAAGCTGCTGTAGGTAGCAGGCGGGCATTAGGACCCAG
>JBBPDC010000149.1:20399704-20422167 GCA_037974485.1 Hemigrammopetersius urotaenia | reverse complement strand
AGGCCAAAAGACGAGAGGAGCATGGAGAGTCCGCAGGTCTGCAGCTTGTCGCTTGGGAGATTGAAGTCACCAAGGAGATGAACTCAGAAGGACATCCAGTTCATCAATAAAGCTACCTAGGGGACCAGGTGGACGGTAGAGTACAATGATATGAAGTTTAGATGGGTGTGTTACAGTAACAGAGTGAAATTCAAAGCATGAAATGTTGAGTTGAGAAAGACTAAGAGACATGAGGAGGCAACACTGATGGTCACTGAGAGAGTGTAGACTGTAAATGTGTGTGTGTGTGTGTGTGTGTGTGTGTGTGTTGCTTTTATCACTCTAAAATGGCGTAATATGGAGCGAATATGGTGCAGCATTATTGTTGCTGGTATTTTTAGATAAAGGAGCCTGTCAGACTTTTCTGGATTCTCTCCATTCCCTTGAGGTGGGGGGAGCAAAAGTACATAGTCATTATTCAGATATGCTAATTCACGGCTGGCACCCGAGCCACCCAGTCACGTAAGGTGTGCTGGAGCAAGCTTCTAATAACATCCATCAGAGTTCTGCACTTACAGCCTAATGCGGCCTTGCTCTGTGTTACAAGGTTACTTTTGCTGTAATCGTTCCACAGGACAAGGGCACAGTCAAGTGTCTTCCTCAGCCCTGTCTTTACATCCGAAAAGCTTTGGAACTTGTTAGAGTGCGCACAGTTATAGCAAGCGCATCCTTAATCATTATTTGGATTTTTTATCTATATGGAATGTTTTCTCATTATTATGATGAAATATATGTGTCAACACTCAACAGAAGCATATATTTATTTATTTCAACAATGTGTTACTATCCATGTGTATACTGTATACTGAGTATACAAATGTGTAATGCTCCTTAACAACCATTTCACAACCATATTGCACTTTCAGCAGCTAAAACATGACACAAGAGAAGGATGACCTGGCCATCAGATCACTAGAAGATGACTACTATTAAAATTCAACTTTACCGAAAGTGCCTGTAAAAATATTATATACAAATTAAAAATATTGTCCTAATAGTCTGTTAAGAGCTCTCTGTCTCTGTCTCTTTATATATAGACACTGAATGATAAAGAAACCTGAAATCTGATCTGACCTGTCAAAATGGGCCATATGTTCAAATTCTGATCAGGAAACACGGCTTGACTCTCACTGGAAAGCGTTGCATTTTTTCTGTCATTTGGGAGTGCTGACTGCAGAAAATCTGTCCTTTTTGAATCAGACTTGAACTGCCTCTCTGAATAATGTCTTAATCATTCAGAATCATTTCCCAGTAGAAACCCCTGCCAATTTATCACCTACTATTATGTTTTCTTCTTAGCTAGTTGGGAAGGCAGTATTTTGATGGTGAGAAATAGCAGGTTGGTACAAGATAATAGCACACCAACAACAGCCATCATTAGTTTGGAGTAAAACATGAGCAGACGTGCTAATCCGTGTTGGCTGTCCTGCCTTCTTCAAAACAAGCCCCCTGCTACTGCCAATTAACTTGTGGTCGGATGCCAGCTCCGCAGCGCGTGTAGCGTCTACTAAAATTACAGATTAGCCCTACGCTAGGCCAGCTCCACAGCTTAAATTGACTGACTTGCTTCAGTTCATGACTACCCCGCCAGTCCTGACAGTTAAAGGCTTCCTAATTCTTCCCTCAGCAGGAGACAGAGGGTGTTGGGGTAGACATGCTGAATAGGAGATTACAGGTAGTGCATCATTAAAAAGGGATAAATCTCCACACTGTGGCTTCATTCTCAATGACTTTAATCTCCTGTCTGATCAAAAACGCCGCTTAATCACAAACTGTGGCTGCCTGCTCAACAACAGCAGGCTTGGTATGGAGTCTCGATTGAAGATACTGTAATGGCTTGTTTTTTTAATTCAGTTGACCGTGGAGTCATGGGAGGATTCGGCCCTTTACTAAGCCATAACAATTTTATCACAGACAAAATGTCTTTTTTTTGGCCACAAGTGGCATATTAATGAACAAAATAACAACGGAGTGTTTTTGGAACAGCATAAGAATTGACTACATAAGGAATAATATCATGACCTTTTCTGAAAAGGAAAATCTCGCATAGGCCACCAAGGACCTTGTTTATGTATTTATTCCTAGCCACCAATCATAAAATTCCAAATAAATTACATACAAATCCATTAATAAAGCTCCCAGAAATGAGGAATCGGGCCATGGCCATGCCACTTGTGGCCGTCTGCTTTGAAATTGGGTTAGTCTGAAAAATATGCTGACAATGAGACATTCATATTCACAAACATAGCCCTAAATAGCCAATATGCAAAGCAGGCCTTGGGTTACTTTGAGAATGAAAATATAAATTTAATGAGGAGAATATAGAAAATATACATAGATAAATGGAACTACTTACATCGCCTCGGTTTTTTACTTTCCCATGTGGCAGTTGATAAACCATAATGACCACCAGCTGACACAACTGGCAAATTTGTAGCCTTTAGAAACTATGCACTGCACTTAAATGCTACATAAAATGTCCCTAGATTAAGGATTAAAGTTCTCCTCACATTTAAAATGGTCCTGAATATGTTCTTGAATATATACTTCTAGGAAAACCATTTAGTTATTATAGCATCACATTTTGTAGCAATTTTTTGAATGTAAAGACTTTTCACATTCACATATCTTATTTATTGAAATGGTTCTTTAAATCAGTGTTTCTCAGGGCCCCCGAGAAGGTACATACATTTTCCTCTATTCCTACCCTTAATCAAAAAGCCTTTTCTGCAATACAGAACCCTTTAAAGACCCATAAACAACTAAAAAGAACAATTTTACCATTAAAATAACTTCTTTTCAATTTAAAATGTGAGCATTAATAACATTATAGAGAACCCTTGCCTTAAAGAAAGAACCTTTTTTAAATAATGGGTATGAGTTGGGGCTCTCAGGAAACTGAGCAAAAAATGAAGACCATCTGCGGGTCCTTGGGGGCCAGTTTGAGAACCACTGCCTTTAAAAAGCATCTACGTAAATGTTCTTTAAGCTGGTAGCTCTCAAATTGGCCCCCAGGGACCCCAGACTTTTCCCCTATGAACTGGGAACTAGAATACAGAAAAATATGTGCCATCTGGTGGGTTATGACTGATTTAAGAACCAAAACAAAGTCTGGTTCTTTTGTGTCATCACTCCAAAGAACACATTTGGCAGATTTTAGAGTGCTGTGATGTACAACTGGACTTGGTACTTGTCTGAACTGACTGCCTCAGTTAACCTCCTTGAGGCCACTTTCTCAAGAAACAGAAGGGTAAAAAAAAACAACAACATTCATTTATTTGTCCATGACCCTCTGCACTTCCTTCTTTACTGATGATCAAAGTCTTTTCTTTTATACACAGTGTTCCCATGGAGACTTAGCTCTGATTAGGGTATTACAAGTGGTGGGGACACAAGGTTAAATACTGATGCAGCAAGGAGTGCCACATGTTGTTGGGGATTATGATGTATTACAGAGAGATAAGAAGCGAGGGACACAATCCGAATGTCTGTTTTTTGGAGACAGTAGAGATGCAGAGGGTCTGTTTTTGCTTTCATCAGCCTCAAAAGTCTTCTGCATGTGAAATCCCCACAGATCAGTTTGTCTGTTCTTGCCATTCGTCCGCTCAGCATTCACCAAATGTGCATGAGTGTCTTCTGGGTACTGAGCAAATGGAATGAATGTCATAAATAATACCAGTAGCTGCCAACCAGCCTGTTTCGCCTTTGGTTTCACAATCCCTACTTTACTTGTAGTTTGGGTTAACATTTATTAAGCCCTACCTACAGTTTCAGACTCTCAGTGACAGTGATGATTGAAAATGTGTCAAGATGTTCCTCACCACCTTTCTGTCCCTTCACTTACTTGTTCAGTCACCTAGAAGCATGTGGATCATAACATGAGTATGGATATGTGATGAATAGAGAATCAGTATCTGGTAATCAGCTTATGAATACTATGCACAATTTTCTCTATATCCGCAAGACATTTGGTGACTGAAGTTTGCATCTTTACTTTGGCACTGGAATTGTAAGGCTAATGTACCAAGCAAGTAATAGAATGCTGACTTTGTGTGGCATGTCTATTATTGTGTATAGTTACTGTCCACATTCTTAGAACCTCTTAGAACCACTCACTGATCTTTTTATGGGCTCCACAATTTTTTTTGCAACAGTATAGGTCTATACTCCATACCCTAGCCCACCTGCTGCTGCCCAGTTTTCAGGCCCCTTCTACCCCATTCATCATTGGTCAGCTTCAGATGGGCTACAGTCTCTAATAGTAAGGAAAGAGAGGTTCTGGTAAAGTGGCCATGAAGTATGTCTATTAAAATGCAATCAGACAAAATTCAAACTACCAATCCATTTTCACAGATAATTACGTGTCATACTGCCAGAAACCACTGTCAGTAGGTCTAACATTCAACATGTGACATTAGGCATGCAGTTTGCACAGTGCTAATTGGTGAGGTGTCAGTTTCTATTTCTTCTTAGCTGCAGTAGCTTCTAGAGAAACATGCCTTGGCTGACCATCTAACTTCAGTTTAAGGGACAAAAATTAAGTAAACACTTTACATTCTTTACAGAACATCCCCAGAACGTTTTAATGTTTCTCTCCAGCAACATTCTTTACAGAACATTCATAGTACTTTTTTATCTTTCTCTTCAGAAACACCATGAAATCTGATGCCAACCTGGATCAGGATTATTTCCACAATATGCAAGCCTCACACTCCTCTCAGTCATGGGGAGGCCACTTGGATCAGGGTTCCTCAAGGAATCTTTGTTCCGGTGTCCCAGGAAAGAGTTTCGGTGTTCCATACCGGCCCTGTTCTATCCCCATCATCCCTTCTGTCCATCAAGATGAAGCATCCTGTATGCAAACAGCCACTACGAACGGAAGTGGTCAGAGTTCTGCACCCCAAGAGAGGCCTGCCACCACAGGGAAGCAGGTCGAGGCCACCCATCTGTTGGAGGAGGCGCAGGAGCAGCTACGAGCGCTGGCCCATGCCAGCAGGAAGCAGGAGGATGCCATGCTCCCAATCCCTCAAGGGGCTAGAGAGACAGTTTGCATTCTCCTCACCAACGGTGGCGGAAATGGAGGAGTGGCCCTCAGTGGACCCACAGAGACTCAATTAGTGAACCCCAGAGACATATACAAAGACTCTACACAGCCCAATCAATGAGAGGGTCGCACAGGGACTAATCCCAAACATGTTTTGAGTCTCCAGTGCAAGGCCACAGAATGGCCAGCCAAATGAATGAATGAATGAATGAACGGACGGATGGATGGATGGATGGATGGATGATTGGAGTTCTATGGATTAATGGACACTTTAAAGGCCTAATATGGGTGACAAAAAGGATGGAATGACAGTCTCAAAATTCAAAAATCAAAAGATTATTATTTATATGCATTTATTAAAGGAGAAGCTTCTACTTAGAAAAAAAGAAACCAAATAGTCTGTCATCTCTATGGTGTTTTTAATTGTATAAAATATACATAGATCTATATAAATGGCTATAAATATATCTAAATTAAAAATGGTGAACAAGTGCACAAAAAACGGAAAACTGGGAATGATACAGAACTTTTTATGCCGAATCCTCCATGTCTTGCGGGCTCGGACCATTTATTACTGCTATCATATATATATTTTTTTGCACTTCTCTCCAAGCTAAGCTGTGGTTTCAACAACTACCGCCACATCTTCCCCACCATCCCTGACTTACCCTGCCAAGGAACATGTCTCATCCTGCCTTGGGATCAGTGCACCACTTTCACATACGGACATGGGATATGACAGAACTAAGTTTCAACAAAGAAAACCAACAAAAAAAATGTTATTATTGACATGAGACATAGAATCTGACAGTCGAACACTGCCTCAAGACTTCAGGAGGAACAGACAAATCTGTTACTCAGTTTTATGGAGTAGTATGCTGTCCAGGTTTTTTTTCTTTTTCTTTTTGTACTTCAGTGTGTTTTCTCCTCTATCAAAATGGATGGGAGCTGTACAACCTGGGCAAGTCCATCCACTTGGAGCTCAGACTTCTGTCGGAGAGATAAAAGTATCAAACCCACCCCCCAAAAGCCAGGGGTGCCCTTTCCATGGCAGAAAGAGGAGGAGAGCTTCTGTGTTGTCCTTTTTCGTTCGTTTCTGGTGAATGATCTGCTGCTTTCCAGGGAAGGGGGGAGGGGCTAATGGGAAGAAACATAACAAAAGAAAAATGAAAACGAAACAAAAAAAAAAAAGTTTGTGTGGTACTTTTGGATTGGGATGAACCATTTCTGTTTGAATTTACAACCAAATGTGGAAGAATGAAAAAACAAATTAACAATGAATCTTTTGGTGAAGCTACTTCTCTTCATTTGTTTCCTATGGTTCTTTGGCCCCAGAATTCACAGAGTTGTGCATGCTGATGATATTTGTTTTGCAGAAGCACACCACTGAGGTCTACACTTCTTGGGTTTCGCTCACAGAACTTGAAGTCACGACCAGGATAGCATTCCAATCCTTATAGCTCAGTTGACAGATATACAATGCGGAGAAACACAATAGAGGGAGAGAAAATGTCCTTGACGATGAGACATTGACAGTCCCCACAGCACTGCAGATCTCATATTAGCTAACAGCTCTCAGCTATGGCACTGAAGCAAATGAAAAAGTGGTAGAAACAACTCCAACAGGAGATAAGCTTGAAAAACACCTAACAAACATGAGTAGTGTCAATTGCCTCCAGCCTGGTTTTTCTTTTCTGACAGATGGCAGCCGAAAATGTCAAACAGTCCAGCAAATATTGAGCAGTCCAAAGTTCAGGGGTCTAATTTAAACAGAAAAACTGTAGGGGTCGAGAGCAACTGCATCATATCCAGCTGTGTGCCTGTTCATTTCTTTTTTGTGTGTGTGTGTAATTTTCTCTTTGTCATTAGTACGGGGCGATAAAACAAATCCAATATCATTTTGCAGGTTTTTCACAACGACAGTGATAAGCACAGTCCATTAAACTTTGATGAACTTTCCTTTTTTGCCAAATTCACACCAAAATAGACCAGCATGTATGAAGGGTAAAGATTAATCAGAGACCTTTTCAACTTTTCATCATGGCAACTTTTACTACACAACTAACCTGCTCCAGGGTGGGCTAAGTTCAGGACTTTAAATCATAAATGGCTCTTAAACCAAATAGGGTGAGCTTTAGAACATACCTAGGACAGCATCCTGACTCTGCTGGTCATTTTGGACCATTTTATTTCTTTGTGTGGTGTTTGTGAGATGTGGAAATATTTCTTATCGGAAGAGGAAACAAATCATACAACATAGAATATAAATCGATTATTACTCCAATAAGCACTAGCCATGTTTACAGAGTGGTTTCTGTTTCCCTCTATGAAAAATAAACCACTTGATTCATTTTCATGTTTCATGCAATTCGCTGTTTGTCACTCTTTGCACACATATTTAAGGAACACAGAACCATCGCAAAACAAGTTAACCCATAAAAATCAGATTGTATTAGTAAAATCTGATTTCAACAAGTTAAAACTGTCTAAAAACAAGTGTTTGTTCTATATGCTAGTTTTTAACTTGGCACAGAAGCGCTCGGCCACTCTCTGGGCCCCCCCTCCATCTGCAGGTTTTCCCCACCAACTTGTGGGTGGAAACTATCCTGAAAGGTCTCCCAGGTTCAAAGATATTTGTTTCTAAGACATAAAACAGAAGAAATTTTGAACATTTTTGTTCTTTATGGGCATTTGTGTGTGACGCAATTTGTCAGTAGACAATTTGTCAGCCTCAATACAAACTACGGTAACATCCTAATCTATTTCTGTATGATAACAATGACTTTGAAAGGTTATTTAAGTCAGGAGCTCTATCTAAGATGAACATGATGGAAAGCAATTGGTTAGAATGTATTGGTCGGGACACCTGCTCAAATGCCCTGTCACCAGGAGATCTGGATGGGTAGTCAGTGCAGTGATAGCCAATGTGGGAGTCTGTTGGCTAACATTAAAGAGCTGGCAGTTAGTGCTTATGACAATGCCTTAGCAGCTCCAAAAGACATGGTGACTGACTTAATGTGACTTGCAGGAGACACACACTAGGTTGTGAGTTTGAGGAAAACATCTCAGAACATAAAGAAATGATTCACAATTTGTCTTTTTAAATTTTGTTAAGATTTTTTAAATGTTGAATATTAAATGTTAAATATTAAAGTCCCACTAAAAGATGTAGAGCCCACTCAAAATGGACTTACTATTTTATGTTGTTATTCATTTGAAAGTATGGCCCATTTAATTTTAATTGCTAATTTGCATTGTTCTTTCAATGGCAAAAAATTATATGGAAATTCATTGTTCTTTTGACATTTTGAACATTTTATACTGACAACATTTTCAGTAGCTTTCATTTACTATTGGATTAGTTGGTGGATTAAAAGAGTGCAAAAGCAATCAAGAATTCTTAAATTGGTAAAAACAAGCTTTTGTGCAATCGGGTTCGGCATTTTCTTGCATAGTTTCAAGTGCAAGCTCTTTATGTTTTACCTTTGAGTTCAGGCTCAGAGTGTAGTGTAGGTTAAAACAGGCGTGCCTTAAAATGCACTGGATAATCACACAGGCATATTATAGCCATTGTTGGGCTGTAAAAAAGACTTTTGATTTCAGCATCTTCATTGTCAGTAGATTTCTCATGTGTCCTCTTTTGTTTCAGGGTACGTGCAGTGATTGTATCTGCTTGACTTGACACTTAATACTTTCTTGTTATTCAGTCTACCAGTCAACATCATGAAACCTGTTTAAATGCAAGAAATAAAAGAAGGCACTAAAAGCTGGGGGCAGGCCAGTGGATGGTAATGAATGGTAATGAGAACACTACTGGTCATTTGAATCCTTAGTATGGGATTCAAGGAAATTAGCAATTTTGAAGAAGAAAATAAAACCCAAAACCAATCAGGTTTATGGACATACAAGGGAATATTTTGTAAATGAGCACACATGAATAAAATGTCCTTATTGTGTAGTGATTTCAGACCAAACATGACTTGCCAGTTACAGTTGAATGACACCAGATTTGAAATATCATGCAGGTATGGAAATGTCCATAGTTTACACAGATCAAGCCTTAATTATTAGTCTGAATGATTCACAATGTATGATAGGATAAAACCTGCATTGATGCATGTTCTGAAAATGTGACCAGAGGTCCACAAAAGTGCTCCATCCACAGACTGCTCAAGGAATTACATTCATGGAGGGTTGATGAACCACGCATGCTCATTTTCCTTAATATTCAATACTTGTTTTTACCACAACATAAGGGCTTTATGTCCCACACTGAAGGCTGGAATTTACTTATCCGTCACTTGGATTAATATTTGACAGCCAGTCTGCATGAAATTTTTTGGCTACATACCTTCAGAAGGTGCTCATGATTAGTAATGGGATAAGTGTAATGGCCCAGCTTGGGTCATCGGCTAGACCAACTCAGGTCAGCAGAGGGAGGCACAGAGCCCATCCTCTGAGATTAGGAGGCAATCGTTTACACCTGGTTAGCCTTGAGGTCCGTTATCAAGAGTGCTATAAAAGCCTGGCTGGTAATTCAGTAAAGGCCCTTGAGTTTACTCCTGGGCCTCTATTCTCTTGAGTTTCTTTTGTCTGTGCCAGACCTAACCCCTTGAGGATTCCTTTCAGGTTTGCTATGTTTCTTTACTGGGAATATCTAAAGTTCTTTGTCTTTAAAAATCTGTCCACCCAGCTATTCTTACCCTTCCTTGCTATATTTGGCTACTTATTTTCCCATGTTACTCTTGTCAGGAAACCTTTTTTTTGTTTGTTTTTTCTTTGCTCTTCCCTTGACAATCTTTTGTTCATGCCCTCAATTCCTCCCACTGCTGTGGTAGTGAGTTTACAACAGGCCTCCTGCTAGCAAGGTCAGCTGTATTCTGTTCAGGGTCCAGCATTTAATCTCACAAAACCTTGTAGTTTTGCATTGGCGTCCATCTTTTCCTCCAAAGTTGATGTCTCACTTATTTAACACTGGTCTCATGTGCCCTTAATTCCACTTCAGAGTAATTCACCATATTACAGTGAATTTATTTTTTTTTGGATGAAATATTCTTTTTCAGTCTGACAATCTTCACTTTACTGTGCACCTATCCCACCCCTATCCAGGAGGTAAATTGGAATATAGAAGGTGAAGGATCTCTTAACTGAGCAGTGAAGAGTATAACAAGCCAGTTTATGAAGCTAGCTACCTTGCTCTGTTCGCACAGTCTGATGCGGCTTCATATGCCGCATGTTACACATGACTTCTACACACCTTTCTCCACACTGTAAGACTCCATTCCACTTTTGTGTAGAAGAACTGGCCTTGATGACACAACAGAATGGTAGATAGGAGCATAAACCTCTGGAGAGCAATAATTTCTCAATGCAAGTTAGGAAAGTCATTCTGGAAGGTTCTTGTCTGCTTGATCTCCTACCTCTATCCCAATAGTGGAAGAAAGATTTTGCCCAAATGCCACCCCTTTACCGTTTGTCTAGATAAAGATGTGAAATTTCTCAGAGCGTAACATTGGGTCTCTGAGGGCAGAGAGGGAAGTCTTATTTTATGTTCAATGCCCTTTCCCTGGCCAGGCGTTTAGGCCTATCTGAGAGAAGCAGTACAAATGCCAGACAGATTTGATTGTCTGTATACTCGCATATTCCCTTCTAAGGTTAAATCCTAAGTAAAAATTTGTAAGCTGGAGACAAACCTCACAATGTTCACTTGCTCTTGAGGTTAAATGTAGTTGACGAAGCCTTAGCAGTCCATTTTTCCCCTCGAAAGTCTTATTTCTCAGAATACCTTGTGCTTAACACGTAAATTGAGAAACCAGTAGTTTTTATGCTTTTTTTTGTTAGTCTATTGAGGACACTAACATTTGAATAACCTATTTAAAAAGTAGATTGATTATTTGATTTATATTTACAATGAGGTACAAGAGTCAGAGTTGCGGGCGCGAGCCCCCCAGGCTGGGAAAGTGAGGCGATGGACACATGAGGAAAGAATGAAAAAAAAAACAGGCATATATACACAACTGGATCATGGGGAAACACGACACAGCTGAACTAAGGAGACACCTAACACATAAACAGAAAACATGTGACACAGACACGTGACAAAAACCAGAACGTCAAAATAAAGGTCCCCAGACTACACCGAAAAGAAAACAGGGTCAAAAACAGAAACAGTGGCCTCTAGTGGCCACCGACTGTGACAAGGTAGTTAAAGTAAAAGGTTTTGTGTTGACAAAGGTTCTTATACTAAGGTGATGGATGATTATTCCATTCATGACCCCATTATGGAGCGTCGTAATAGTGTGGAGGCTTTGTTTCTCTACGACATGCTTAAGATAAATCAGTTCTAGGTTTGAGGTGCTCCATACTAAGTGAATATTCAATTTTTTTTTTATTCCAGATCACTTTACTTTTATTTAGCTTAGTTATATTGTCATTTAGGCTTCAAAGGACTGGAAGAAATGTCTAACTTTTGTATGATGCCTGGTGTCTACAAATATCAGCTTGACCATAGTGACAAGCTATTTTATAACCACTCAGGCTGTCCTTTTTAAGTGTTTTTAAATGTCATTCCTGTTTATGCCCATCATGGAGCCCCCATATATAGGTAGCTTGCAAAAAAGGAAATCTGGTGGCTTTCCATTATTGTCAAATGTTAGTATTTTGACTGGACTGTTTCTTTCATTATCCTTCTAAGCTGGCTGTGTATGTTGCTTTCCACCATGTGCCTCCACCATTAGAGGGCATCCTCTTAACATTCTATGAAGAGTCTATTGAGATGGTTGCTGGTGTTTTCCTGTGTGTGTGCGGGCCTCCTATTCTACCATGCCAATGTCTGATTTCAAGATAATCACTTTAGGTCATAACAAACACTCCCTTGATGCTTTCTGTTTGATGCTTTTCCTGGAGAACTTCTGGGCTGCTTGTAGTTCATAAAATTGTAGAACAATTTGATCAAGCAAGTCAGAACAAATCAAGGTTGCTGGAGTTGAACCACAAAAAGGCAGACCTGAGATTCTGAAGGTTTAAAAATAAAAAGCAATGCTCAACTAAAGCAAGTGGCTTAGCAGTGCTCAGTATACACAATAGATGATATGGTATTAAAAAAAATACATGTAGAAGAAAGACAGTGTAGGTGACATGGTAAGGTGCATTATCCCATGTGAAATAAATTCTCAGGGTTCTGTGATGCAGACCATAGAAATGTATTCCCAATGTTTTAAGGCATATTCAATTTTAAGAATGAAATGCTCCACTTTTGGTCATTCTTGTTTACTGGTTCTTCATGAATCCCTCCTCCAAAATGAAATAGTGGATTTTTTTCGGTTCATTTTATTTTTTTAAAATCTCTTGCTTTTTTCAATAAAGATGGACCTTCAGTGTTGAACAGCACTTGTCTTTCTTTCTTGGTGTTTTGCTGTAAGAGCAGATATTGTGGCATTAGGTTTATTCCCTTTTAAAGACTTGCTTAAAATCTCATCCCGCAGTCAAATCAAGTCAAACCATCTACATGGCATGCAGTAACATGAGACAACATTCCTCCAAGACCATGAGGCCACACAAGTTCAGACGGGATTGTGTTTGCAAAAACAAATTCTAAGATTTAAGCATGAGTCATAGATACAATTGCTCAGAACATTATACCATGAAGGCACCAGCAAGCAGAGTGTGAAAATGGTATTTGGACAGAGTAAATGTGCACAAATTCAAATCTTCATGAAGCAACAATTAAATAGGATAGTATTCATTGAAACATCAAAAAGATTGCAAGTGCAATAGAAGTGCTGATATTTTAAAGAAGGCAGAGGGGAATAGTAAGGTTTTAGCAGCAGGCAATATAGTCACTAAATCCCGTTTCAGCACTTTTCACCCCAAGCTGACTAACTCCGGCAGATCTAAGAGACCTACCGAGACACACCTATCAGTTCTATCGCATAGGACTAGGTGTTTATATCCCTAATTGCATACGTGGGCCTGCATCCTAGATTTTGTGGAATGGTCAGCTGAATAATGGCATGCTTGAGTTGTGGGTGCCCCCCCCTTCCTCAACATTTCACTGACAACCCACAATGTCTCCAGAGGGTTCAGCAGTGAGTCCTGGGCTCACCCCTCAGATGTCATCTACCCAGTTGCAGCCCAGCTAGAGTTCTTTCTCATCTATAAATCACTGAGTGACTGGAGTAACACTTTGAAATCAATTCTATACTGAACTGGGAGCCAGAGCAAGGACCTAAAGATTGCAATGTTAAGTGTTAATGATTACAGTTCAGGTGTGTGTGTAAAGTAGATTTAATTAACTTCTGATCGAGTCTAATGCTCTCAAGGAAGAAGCTGTTTCCCAACCAGGCAGTGTAGGCTTGTGTTACATGGAACCTATTGACACAGAGAGGGGAAGTGTGTGAGAGACAGGTGTTTGGTGTCTGGTGACTTTGTGGTTGCACTTGTGTTCTGCTTTTTTAATTTTGTGTTGCCCCATGGTCCTGAAGGAAGTTGTTTCACTGTGTGCTGTTTATGGTTGAAATGAAAATAAATCTACTTTACCTGATGGATGCATTTCAGTGGCGGCTGGTCAATATTTTTGTTGAAACAAACCACCTTTCATCCCTGTGGCGCACCGCGAAACAAACTCAGTACCTCATCATACACCCTGGGCAGCTTGATTTTCTTGCCGTAAGTACCTCACCTCCATGTTTTGCTTTTGATGCCTCACATTTTGATGTATCTGCTCTTCCCTCAATCTCTTCATTGTTAGTGTCAAATCACTACAAAATATAAAAAGTGTTATATTGTGCATATCTTACAAACATCATAGTAATGTTTATTTCAACAGTACATGGTTAACAATATTTGTAAATCCCAAGAAAACATATCTAACCTCTTTCTCACCTTACAAATCAATTCTACGCTCCTGGTCTTCTTTGTGCAGTTGTCATACCAGCAGGGATTTTTTTCCCAAAGATATCTCCAGCGCCCAGCTTGACTGGGTGGTGGTGGGGATTGCTAGCAAGCGGTCAAGCTAACAAGCTAATGCCTTTCCTTCTGTGAACTTGTAATAAAAATATAAAATAAAAATAAATGTTATTAATAAATGCTAGTAAATAAGATGTTATGTGTTTGTTAGGTATAAAGCTTAAGTCTCACACTCAAGGTCAGTGCTCAGTATATAAAACCGAGCGAAGTGAAAACAAAGGCGGTGATTGGCCACAATGCCATGTCAGTCATTTTGAAGTGGAGAATTACCCTATCACAGTAGGCTGTCACTTGTTTCACGGGTGGGACTTATTTACCATTAGATTGACTTTTAGATCAATGGGGATGCTAGTATAAACATGTTTCACTGAAATTCTCTCTTTCACCACGGTTGGGTGTGTTTCATGTTTTATACCAGAGCCGTACACGCTATTGAGGAGCTTAAATTAGGTTTTATGAACTTTATGAGCATTTTTTTTGTTTCACACCAATAAAAAGTTTTTTTGGTGAAACATTGTTTCACCTGTAGTCTTACAGAAACCGGCACTGGTGTAGCTGCTCCTGACAGAGTGGGGAGAGCCCAAAGATCTTGGATAATTTTTCAGGTTTAAGAGTCCCAGGTAAATTAATTTAAAGCACAGATGGCAAATTAGTGATAAGACATTAAACAGATTCATTTGCTAGGGAAATGTGGACAAGAAAGCTGTGCTTCTTTGTGTGTGTAGTGTAACATGAGAATCTAGAATAAAGAGACATTCTTATGGTGTGGCAGATCAAACGTCACATGCAACATATCTGACAGCTTTGCTAATGAAGATACAAATAGTGTAAATCTACCACATTGAATAGAAACTGTATACGATGTTAATATAGCCATACTTATATATTTTATGATACAATTATGTTCCCTAACCAAGGGTACTAAAGAAATGCCCCAATGGTTTTTATTTTTCATTTATATAGACTGCAAAACATGCTTTTTAGTGAAAAACCTATATTCTTACATAGTTTATGCTTAGTTTTAAAGAATCCACAGCTTCTACATTTACATTTACATTTATGGCATTTAGCTGACGCTTTTATCCAAAGCGACTTTCATTCTCTAACTACAGGGGCCAGTCTCACTGGAGCAACTTGCTCAGGGACCTAGTGGTGATATGCTGAAGGTAGGATTCAAACCCATGACCCCTTGATCTGGAGGGCATCAAAGAACCAAATACAGTAATTCATAATGTACAAAACTTCTTTTACCATGCAAAGAACCATTTAAGCATTCTAATGTTTCTTTGTGGTTCCAATGTGGGTTGCGCGGTCACATCACTGCAAAAAGGTCCTGAATTTATCTGTGGAGTTTGTGTTGTACATGTACATTTGTTGAATTAGGGAGGTTAAATTGCACTTGTGTGTGACTGTTTACTTTTTTTTGTTGACCTCTCCGGGGGCATTTCTTCACCTTTAGTCCTATGAGCACTGGGGGGAGCCAGCACCCCCCCACAACTCAGCTCAGAATAAGTGGCCCCGATCATGGATCGATGGTTCTTCATTTATAAATAACAATCACTTTTACTGAAGAACCCCTGACCACCCTCATTTTAAAGTCTATAGAGGCACTAGAGAATAATAGTTTCTCAACCCTATTACAAAATTTGAATGAATGGTTCTTGGACCATGAGGTACATTTTAATGGGCCATATCTAATAAAGAAGGTTTGCTGCTAAAGGTGCCTTTATTCATGAAAGATGAGACCTTGTGCAAAAACAATTCGACACATTCAGCAGACTGTAACTCATGATAAAAATCAATAATAATATTTCTGTGTCAGTGCTTTTACTGGCTCAGGAATCCCATCAGCAGACAGAGCTCAGGGAGCTGTTTGTTTGCACATGGGCCAGAATTTCCTACTGTTCACAACATATAAACCAATGATGGGAATTCAAACTTTGTGAAGTGTTGTTTTCCATAAGCATACTGAGCCTCGCCCCATAGGGTTTTCTGAAAGCCTGTTATTTTTTTGTTATTTTACCATGAACTCTAGGGTTTACCTCTGATGTATATACCAGTACTCTTGCCCCTTACTCCGTCTATTGGGTTTCTGAACATGTTCCATGCTCTTTACGACTCTGCCTCTTCACATTCGACCTCCTCCTGCTTACTTGTGTTTACCTACCTTTGATTACCATAATAAATAAGGGTAATTTGTTAAGTCCTTTTCCAGACCATCATTACAGAGTCTTTGGACTTATTGGGCTTATTACAGCCAGGTGGCCTTACATTTTGCTTTTGAACTTGTTCGGGTATCTGTGTTTTTTTGACACACTTATTTGAATGTGAATGATTAATGGTACATGGGTCTCAGAAGTATGAGCAAAATAATGTAATGTAACATAAATTATTTACTTTAATTTGACCTTTTATCATGTAGAAATGCTTTGAATATATGTTCCCTAAAGAACATTTACACTGATAATGTAGAAACGTTTTTTTGCTGTGAGCCCCCTGGTGCTAATATGCCAGCATGCACAAAAACAATACAATACGATTTCAGCTTGTTCAACTTGTTCATGAACCTTCTGAGTTTTAGGTCCAGTCATGTGTAAAACTCTTCACTCAATAATTGTCTGTAACTGCTTAATCCTTACTAGGGTCATGGGTACATGAAGCTTATTCTGGAGCCAACAGGCACAAGGCAGGGTCTTACCCAGGGTGGGATGGGGCACCAGTCCACCGCAGGGCACACATACTCAAAGACCAACTCGCTCACAGATACAATCAATTCAGAATGCCCAGCTAACCTGACTTTGGACTGTGGGAGAAACCAGAGAAATACGACATCCCCACGAGGTGTCCGGTACGCGGATTCAAACCTCCAAACCTTGGAGGTTTGAGGCAACAGTGCTGCACACTGCACCACCATGGGTCCCGTGTAAAAATGTTTGACAACAAAACCAAAATTGCACACATACACAATTTGCACTAACTGAACTATTAATTCTAAAACATCCCAATGTATAAAACATGTATTATTCAATGAATTAGATATTACCAATGTTTTCACCCCCACTGTCAAACACCTTTATAAGATTAAAGCATCTGCAGTATGTATTATAGATGTCCTGTTGAGCTTAAACTTTGCATTATGCCTCTATGACTGTAGATCTGATGTCATAAGGTTTCAAACACAACAGATAACAAAGGTAAAATTTGACATTTCCCCTATTATGCAAGAACTAGTTAATAAAGTAATATCTCCACCCATTATTTATGCAGACCTCCTTGATGCACAGCAAACTGGCTTGACTGGGCTGACTGCATCTGATTTTTACAATTGTAATCACCATAAAAGACAACAGTTCTCTGTGTGAAACCACAAGTGTACATTATCTACCAGATTCAATGTACAGATATTTTTGAAATAGCTCTGGTTGAATTCAAACGACAAGAGACCAGTTTCCCAGACAGGGATTAAGCTTGAACTATGCAGGATTTTAAAGGAGGTTTTCCACTAAAAAGAACATATAGGGCATGACTAGGCCTAATCCCTTTCTCGAAAGTCAGCCCATAGTAATGTACTGAAACAGAAACGTGGGTCCCTCTTAGTTTCAGATCCAAGAACATTTATAAATTATCTCATGTGCATTTACTATTTGCCCCCACAGTCTCATGGCCTCTAAAATGATGGGGGTAAAGAGGCCTTGATAAGGACATACTAACAAAAACATTACGAAAAATGAGGAACATAAACCAGGAATAAACACAATATATTAACTGAAATGCAAAACACACAAACTGGAAGCACGTGAAGCAGGTTAATTTTCATAGAAATCACAGGCAGAGATGAGTTAGGAATGACAATGACAAATAAAAAGACAAGGGTACGCATGCACAATGGGGAGCACAGAACAACTGTGACTGGGAGGCGATTGGTGTGAGAACCAGGAACTGGGAGGCTATTAACAAAGGACTACGGGACTGGGCGGTAGATAGGGAACCAAGAGGCTATCAGCAAAGACCAGGGGCCCGGATGGTTGATGACTAGGGATCAGAAGCTGAATGGCCAATGACAGGCGATCAAGAGGCTGGACGGCTGATTACAGGAGACAGGAGACAGATTACAGGTGCTAGGTTTCTAAACATATAGGGCATGATTAGGCCTAATCCCTTCCTGGAAAGCCAGCCCATAGTAATGTACTGAAACACAAACGTGAGTCCCTTATGAGTCCATAAGATACAAGAACACTCATAAATTATCTCATGTGCACTTAATATCTGCCCCCACACTCTTATGGCCTCTAAAAAGGAACTCCCCAGAGCAGGAAGGGGAGCTGGCAATTTGGAACCAGGAGACTGGATGGGAGGTGACAAAAAGCTACCTGGAGCAGCAAGAGGTGCTGGCAGTGACAAGACCCTCCAGAGCACTAGCAACGATGAGGAACAGCAGCATGGCGTCCCTGAGAGGTATTTTCAGACGGTGAATAGTGAAGAGTGGTACCAAAATGCACTAGAACAGCAGATATCAAAGTACTCTCCTGACAATCAGAGAGGGAGCTGGCTTCAAAGTGCTTGCCAGAACACTAGGGGGAGCTGGAGAGAAAGCACCCTCTCAAGGTGAAGGGCACCAGTGAGGAATCTACAGTAAAAAGGGTATTGATGAGAGACACTACAGAACCACATGGGCAGTGGAGGTAGCTCAGTGGGTAGGATACTTAACCCCAAGTTGCTTCAGGGAGACTGTCCCCTGTATTTAGTCGCTTTGGATAAACGCATATGATAAATGCCATAAATGAGTCAGCATATTTTTATTGCTTGGAACACTCTGGAGCAGGTAATGCAACCAGTGTCAGAGTGACCTCCAGAACACTAGCTGATATCTGTAGCAATCAACTAGAAGAATGGTTCAAGCTTGCTGTATCCCTGTGGGCCATTTCCACTGCCAGGAGAGCCGAGTTGTTTGCCATAGTAAGGACATCCGCCTCTACCAAAGAATCATCATCTGAGGAGTTCCATGGTTCAAAGCCATGTCAGAAGCTGGCCTACGTGCTCATTAATACTACTCACAGAGGAGCCACAGTTGGTCTAGCAGCTCATGGCTGTCCTCAGGGCAAAACAAACAGGTGGTCATCTCCTGCTATGCAATGTTACCATTCAGTATATGTGTATATGATTTGTGAGGCAACAATTATAGTGTTGTCACAATTATTTGAATTATGTATTAGCCACCATTATTACAAGATTTTCAATATCTCGACACAGGCATTAGAGAGATTCACAGGTGGCGTGTTGCTGTGTGCGTGTGGTGCTCGCATCCCAAATGACTGGTTTCTTCACCTCTCCCTGTTTCCTTGTCTCCTAGCAACCTGGAGATATTTGCCATCCAGCCTTATTAAATGCTGTCCCAATAGATAAGGAGACAAGTGGAAGAAGCTGCAATGTCCTTCAGATATCCCTTCCAGTGGGAGGTATGATGAAGAATGAGTGTATCCTTCATAGAACAGAATTACATTTTGAAGTTTCACCTACGTATGACATTTGTACAGAAAAACCACCCAGGTGGTGTGGAAGGAATGTAGTCTTTTTAACCTCAAGATGCTGAACTGTGTTTTCACACCGTGTTTCTGTGCTGTAGCTGGTTGAACATGGTTGAATAATCAAAAGAGAATGAAAGCAAGAATCACAGAAGTATGTAACTAAAATGTCAAAGTTGTCTTTTAAAACGCGAAAATTACAGTTAATATAGATTCACAATTTACAGTGTTAGTAACAGGCTAGTCAACATGTAACAGATTGTTAATGTTTGTTAAATATGTTCATACTTTATGAATTCATGAATTTAGTATTGTCTGTTTAATCTAAAAATAAGGTTAACGCCAACCACATTCTTACCATTAGCCCACAATCTAATCTAATCTAACTCTAAACCTTAATGTTGCACCAGATGTTAACCAGATATTTATATCAGATAATTTGTTAATGATCTATCTACCTATGAATATATCTATCTAGCCAGCTAGGTCAATTTCCACCAATGTTACTTTTGCCTAAATTGTTCAAAAATGGTAAGTGCTAAAATGTTTACACTTTTATCTGTAGCAGAGATGTGCATGCAAAACAATCACTGAAATATTTTTTACCAATATTGAGCATAAACCATAATATGTTATGCTGTTGCCCACTGTCATAGTTTACAATTTATTTATTGAAACATGAAAGCTAATGAGGGGAGGATGAGTCCACCTACAACATCTTTGAGTCACCACATTTTTTACAGGTTACCACTATGCCAGACGTATGGGAAAACCAAAAAATAAATGAGAATCCATAACATATAATCAGTGGTGTGACTAGAATCATTTAGGTTCTAAATGAATCAAAATGTAATTTGTTTGTTTACTATGTATGTTATGTCTAAGCCAAATTGCTGCACTAATGTAGTTTGATGGTTAAAGTCTTTGTAGTAACAAATGACGTACAAGTAAAATTTGCTAAGTAGCAAATAGCTCCATTAATGTAATTCGGAATCCTCTGTCAGTAGTTACATGTGAGAGTGTAATCACATGAAGTACTAGTTAGGCAAATCTTATCAAGTCTGATGTTAATCATTAAAGCCATAAAATAAATCACCACACAAATGTCCATATGTTGCAATGTGTTGAATCAGTTTGTGGATGCCTTTCTTGTAATTTACTTCTGGATGCCAGAGAGGCTAAATATGTACGAAATGAAAAAAAAAATCCTAGCTGTAGACTTATCCTCATCTCTACCACTTGTGTACTTTGAACCCAGACGCAAATGACTGTTGTTCCCACTAAAGCTCTCTTCAATCAGTGAAACAGCAGCCTTGGTTTTCAACAGTGGGAGACCGTCTACATGCACTCATTGGCTGTGGGCGTTCCTAAAACATAAATTAGACTTGCCTTCGCACAGAACACTGCTATTTGTGTGATGCAAATGAGCCTGTTGATTCATAAGCTGCCACATTTACTGTAAATTTCAAAGTGGGAAATACATCCAGCGAATTCAATTACGTGCGCACATTTTATCGTCTATTTTGTGCGTCAAGCTGTGAGCAATTTGTGTCAGACTATTTTAAACTACAGAGTACACTGTGAGATTCCCAACACAGTCACTCATGCATTTAAGGATAGTCTGTATCTTTCTACTGTGAGAGACCCTAGTTCTATCTCTGACAGTTGGCATATCCGTCCATCCATCCATCAGTCTTCTACCCCATTGTCCTGCACTTGGGATCGGGGGGCTGGAGCCTATCCCAGCTGCTATGGGTGAAGGTGGGGTACACCCTGGACAGTCGTCAGGACATCGCAGGACCACAAACAGAGACAGACAACCATTCATGCTCACAGTCATAACTGGGGGCAATTTAGTGTGCTCAATTGACCTACCCCAATGCATGCATGTTATTGGTGGTGGGAAGAAACCCACGCTGTCACTGGGAGAACACAGAAAGACCCTGCGTCCAACCAGGGAGTCAAACCCTTCTTGCTGTACGGCAAGAGCTAACCCCTGTGCCACCAAGCCGTGCCAGCTGGTACGTGTAATAGGTAAATGTGGTGTAGTGGGAAATAATTTTTGGGTTAACATTTAAAGCATATCTGTTTTCTTTCCGATAATTTCCGGTCAGTACCGCTCATAGGTTGGCTTATTTACTGGGCCGGCTATAAAAAGGGGCGAGAGTAAGACACCTACGTCATCAGTCCCTTCGTTTGTAGCGGCTTCTCCCCTCGGTCCGGCATGTGACACGCTGTGTTCCAGTTGTGGAAAGTTTGGCATCCTTGGAGTGATTATTTATGGTATGTACGTCACTATCGGTCCTCATTGTGAGCCCGGTAGGGGATATTTTGACATCGGCTGACTATTTCTTTGTGGACATATGCATTGGGGTTGCACGTGACTTGCAGGTATGGCGCGTTATATATTTTACATTTAAAATATATACATTGGACGTGTCCGTGCTAAATGTGTTTTCTTTTCTCTGTTCAGTTACGACTGGTGCTAGGAGTGTTTAGCTCTATGTGGCCACTCGTGCTTATTTCCCAGTTGGCCATGGTACTAAAACAAGTTGGTGAGCCTGTGACACGGCTGTTGTTTTGCCTAAGCTGTTTTGCCATAATTAAGTTCCTCGGTCATCATTGGGGGAAGCTTTCAGCGTCAAGCACCAGTGTGGAAGCTTTTGGAGCCACGTGGTTGACTCTGCCCTCAATCACGTCAGGCACTGTGGTTTCAGGCCACTGATTTCGAGTTGAATGGACCCTTTTGAATTAATTATTTTGAACGGGTTTTTAGCCTCTATGTTTTTGTTGTTTTTCTTATCTTTTCTTTTCTTTGTGTTCTTGCTTCAGGCAAGCTCATAACCATACCTATTCCAGTTTGAGATGAGCATGGTGTGTAAAATGTTTGG
>JBBPDC010000149.1:20387455-20399604 GCA_037974485.1 Hemigrammopetersius urotaenia | reverse complement strand
TAAGAAGACCTGCTGAAAAATAACTTTCATAGTGAGGGACAGGCCAAAATCCCTGCCTTATCAACATAAATGCAAATGTAACCATGGACAATAATATTTAATTTACTTAATTTTGAGGTAGTATTGATAGAAGATAAGCTAATGTTATGTTTTCAAATTATGCATGTATCTGGTATTATAATGATTTTATGACAGATTATTTCTCTGGGACGCAAAATGTACTGATTTCACGGAATGACCCATATACCCTTTTTGTTTTGGGGTTTGCTGTGTTGGAGTAATAGGATGGGTATGATGTGAGCTTTCTTTATTTGTGAGGGGTAACTATTACTAAATTAGGCTGTTGCTTTCTGTGGTTGCTTTATTTATTTATTTTTGTGTATTACAGGAGTGGAGCTTGCCAGACCATAGTAGTGCATGGTGGTGGTGTTTCCAGTCACAGGTTGCAGTGTGTGGTGTGGGGATCCCTGTGGGTGAGCACGGGTGTGTGTGTGTGAATGTATAGGGTTATAGGGAACCCCACCCTGCTTATTGAGTGTGGACCTGGTAAGACTTCATTTACTTTATTTATTTTATTTTCTTTCTTTTTCTTTTTTGAGGATTTTTTATTTATATTTTTACAACCGCCAGCCTTTAGTTTCCCTCACGATAACGTGAGCCTTGGTGTGATTTTAATACTGTGATATTATAATAAAACAATTTTTTTGTGATTTGAAACACGTCTCATGATTCTTCTTAGAGTAGACGAACCTGTGTGTCTTTTAACTTAGTGAAAGTAATATTTCCTGGGGTGAAATTCCCCAGGTGGTGTTGTCGGATATTCCTACTTTCTTGATCACATTGCCATCAATTGGGGTAGTGACACCTTTTACTAGCCAGTTTTTCACCTAAACTGGCATAGTTGTATAACCATATCACTCTCTTCAATTTACCCCCCTGACCGCCCCGCCACAGTGGCATCAAGCAAAGATATGTTTTACCATCTAAGATGAGTTCCTCAAGCTGTTATTGCAATCATATTCAGTTTTACCTCCATATGCCCATGTGCCTGATTTTAAGAAGGAGGTTCAAGCTTTGTTGGAACTAACTGCCATCACTTTACATGGTTAAAGCCAAAAAACCTTTTGATCACTGCTACAATAAGTTAAATGTCAGAACAGTTAGGATTTCCTGAGCAGATATGTTCTCATAATGTAAAGAATTATAATATTTTTGTTACAAACAGATATTTCTCATGTGTAAAACCATAAAAGGAAATAGGCTGCTACAACTATCCAGGTACGCTTGCATGATTCCATGGGTGTATTTACTCAAGCTGTACTATTGAATTCTTGCTGTAACAATGAAATGTGCAGGTTAACAATCAAGTCGGTCATGATACCCCACTATAACACTATAATAATAATTATAATCACTGTCCTAGAATTCATGCTAGCTTGTGTATCTCTGACAAACTGAAAGGAAGATCATAAACTTTCAAAAGACTCCAAGACTCCTCCGGGCATCTCCCTTATTTCACATAGTCTCTAGACTGAATCCTTATTAGGACCGCCACATGCTTGAGTGATTTAAAAATAATGAGGATTAGGAGATGAAAGGACCTCCAAAATAACGCTGCTTTATCAGCACTGGGATATGATTTATGCCGCTCGCTTTGGCTTCTCACACATTTTGGCTTGTTTAACACAGATTAATGAGAGACCCAGTCCAAACCGCTTTTTAATTGCGGACAATCAGGATCATAATAATGATGCTGTGCTCTTTGCTTTTCCAGAAGCTGTTCTAATGGGATTGAGTGAGGGTGAATTTTGTGTTCTTTCTAGCGCTTGAAAAAACCTGCATGGAAAACACAGGACTGAGTTCATTCTCAATCACCATTTTAAAACTATATTGGATAAACTGAAATCTAAACTACTGAGTTATAATAAGCCGATTTATCTTAAGAAAACAGATGTGACTTGTTTCATATGGCTTTTTTAAGGCCAATGTGAAGACCAATTCATCACATTCATTATAGTCATTTAATATGATGTTTCACATGTGCATAAAACTATCCACTGGCCATGGGCCTTCTTTTAGAGTCCAGATGTTTCATTTATTTAAAGCATTTTGCATCCCCTGCAGTATTAGAGCATTTTGCAAATCATTTTAAATATAAAAGACATTCTATATGTTTTAATCAAAGCTTGTAACAGATATGAACATACAGTAGATTTTGGATGTAGCATTAAAGTTCACATCACAACACACACCACAGCACAACACACAGTGTGAACACTGTGAAATTCTTTCTCCGCCTTTAACCCATTCAACAAGAGAGGCAGTGGGCTCCCACTAACATGGGCGCCCAGGGAGCAGTGTGTGGGGATGGTACCTTGCTCAAGGCTACTAAAGCCTTGTTAGAGTACAGTTTATATTCACACTATATCAAGAACTTCCAGAAGTATTAAGAAATATCAGAAATTCCAGAATACTTTTTCTCAGACTTTTTCTCATTAAATCAGTGAGGAAAAAAGTTACCTAATCACAACAGGATTTGTTGAATGCCCAGTCACTTCTTATTCATGCTGTTAATCAGATGTTTTAGGCCTTCAGTCCAGTTCCTGGAGTCCAAACCACTTTAAGAGCTTGCCTGACCTGATCCACCTGCACATCTTGGAGAAAATAATCAGATTAAATCATTTTCTTTTGGGTGTTTAAAGGAATTAACCTTCCAAACAAATCTTTACAGTGCAGTTAGATTAGTAATACAGAACTCTCAAGAATGATGCATCTTTTAAATAAAAATAAAAACTAACTACAGGCATATTTTTCATAAACATCATAATAGTTAGAAGGCCCAGAGATTTCTCTCCTGGTTTGATCTTTGTTGACATAGCTACAAGCAGTGAAAATGTCTAGTGAGTTCAACCTTGCAGTGCAAATTCTGTATGTGTGCATAGCCAAGAATCCCAGTCTCACGATATACAATGTAATCAAAATAAGCTCTGCTTGTCATGTCCTTGGCCAGCAGCCAGAAGAAGCCGCTGTTTAGTTTTGTTATAGGGGTTTTTCATTTAAATTGGGTGTATGTTTGTGTCTGTAGTCACGTGGTCAGGTGTCCTGTGTTTCAGTTAAGTAATTGTGTTATATGATTGGTTTGTGTCCGAATCTGTTTAGTACTTAAGTTCCAAGAGTTGTCTACTCAGTTGCTGGTCAACCCTCACCTATGTCCTCACATTTCCTGCTCCTTGTGTGTCTGTTATTAAGTGTGCTTTTGTTAGGCCATTGTGAATTTTTGTTTTGGTTGTGTAGAGTCTGTGTGTTTTTGTAATAAAAATCCATCAATTGGAACCTGCACTTGTACCTCGCCTCACTCCCCGTGCACGGCAAGACGTGACACTACAATCACGCTTTAGGGTTGGTTTTTTTTCATGCTAGGACAATGCTTCATCACCCTATGTATTGTAATGCGCACTGCGCAACACCGCCAGTATCTGCGCTAACTGGTGACTGAGGGACAGCAGGACAGAAATAATAAGTTGATTCCTTTTCATTTTTGTTTGCAAAGTGATTAAAGCAGTTCGAAATGCAGCGGGACAGGAAAAAAGTTAAGCGCTGTCCTAGCACGAAAAAAAAAGCCCCAAAGTGTGATCGCAGCACGTATTTTGATTACATTGTATTCGTGACAGCTGCACGAAATGTCATGGGATAGGGTTGAGTCCAGGCATGCAAGCTTTACTAGTCATGCTACTGCATTGCTCATGTTACACAGAGGTAGTACACAGAGGTAGTGGACATAAAGCTTACATTTGTGGACTAGAGTAGTATTCATGCAGTCTTCGAGTCAAAAGGAACACAGAAGCTCAGACTTTCTAAAAAGCTACTCCTGTCTCTGGGCAAACTCTAGTCCAAACTCCTCTTCTGCCCCGTATCCCCATATGTGTTTGTGGTGTTGGTACATGCTTTTTTCTTCTTACACACAGCTGTCGCTGCTAAATTGAATATGGTCCACCATTCAAACATATCCAGCCTAGGGTGACTTTGTGCTCAGAGGATGACTAACACAAATTGTGCATTAACAGATGGGCTACAAATAAGGGGTTTCCAAGAAAGTGGCCAGTAAGTTTAAATGCATGTGAATTATTACAGAATGTTAGTGCTATGCAATGGTACAAAATATAAAATGGACATGGGTTCAGACATAATTTATCTTATATAACAATCATATATTTATATTTAAGTGATATCATTTACAATGTGCTGTTTTGCTAATGGAGTAACGCTGCCTTAGTCCACGTTAAATGAATGTTCAACTAAACAATGAAATACTAGGAGTAAGCTTTGCTTAATTTAGGCTACTTAAACAGTAAACCTAGGGGATTCTTGGTTAAATATTTGGTTCAATGTTTGCTTCCCCCCAGAAACAATGGACATAAGAAAATTTGTTACAAATTCATTATTGGTGATAAATTGTGTCACATGAATTGTATTATCTAAGGTATAACAGTGGGTTTAAAAACAGGTTGATGAATTAATGGATTAGTTGAATGAGGTCTTGTTGAATTGTTGAATATGTTTCTAAAATTTTGTAGGTAAGGACCCCCAGAACCCCCCACTTCCCACACAATGTGTTCCCCCACATTCTGAATGCCTCTGACACCCCTGTGTCCTCTTCTCCTGTTTATAGTGCACTCACTCACTCTTCAGCCTGCCGTGCTCCTCCATTTGGCTACTCAGTCAGTTGGCAGATCAAACTTTTGCTTCGGTTGCTTAAATTCATATACAGTCTATCTTTTAGGTCTATGTAATATGATTATAATATGATGTATTTAGTCGCGTAGTTAGTTGCCAAAGTGCTCCTTGAAAAGATGGGTCTTCAGGCAATGCTTGAAGATCCACCTTTTCAAGGAGCACTTTGGCGACTAACTGCGTTCCTTTCCTATTGTTTACTTAAATTCTCTTGACTTCTCTATGACTTGTGTTGTTCTTCTCTATGGCTTATGTATTGTTGGTTAGGTGTTGGCTAATTATTATTTGACAGTTGTATAGATGCTCTGACTGCAGTATCTTGGTTAAATAGTTGACTCAGATTTAAGCTGTTTTTCAGGTAAGAAACAGTACTTATTAAGCGCTGATGTACGTCGCTCTGGATAAGAGCATCAGCCAAATGGCGTAAATGTAAATGTATGATATACAGAAGCTGTCAGAGTTGCGGGCGCGAGCCCAAGCAGGCAAAAGTAAATAGGCACGGGGGCCATGTGATACAGAATAAGCAGAACTGGGAAACAACAGGGAAAATTGGGGTGATGGACACATGACTAAACAACACACAGACAGGAACTTAAATACACCGCACAATCAAACCGAAACACACAGGACAGGTGAAACACAAGGACACGTGACAAAAGCAAAACCCAGAACACATATCAAAATAAAAGCCCCCCAGGATACAGACCGAACTGAACAAAACGAACTGAAAAGCAGCGGCCCCTAACGGCCCCATTTTAGATGGAGTTACAACATTTATATGTGTGTGCGTGTGCATGTATGTATTTATGCCCAAAATCAAAGATCCTATTAGATTACCTCTTAATTTAATGTTTCATTCTCCCCTGTCTTTGTGAAGACTATCAAAAGAGCTGAATTATTCTTCTAAGAAAGCAATAGACTGTCTCCCCCTGTTTTTTTTTTTATCGTTTTACCCCTTCAGAACATTATGACCTTATAGCAAAAAACAACTAGGTCTCTTTAAAAGCAATAATGATGGAAGATCATATATTCCACAACTTTTATGACTCATTTTATTTTGATTTAGTCATCTTTCAGTCAGGGGTAATTCCCATCACTCATTAAAAGGCTAACTAGTATTCCACTGGAGATTTAAAGAAGCCACAGCTTACTTTATTGGTCTATTGAAAATAGCATAAAAGCATCAAAGGATTAGCTTAGCACCAGTTTATTTAGGGTTTACATACTTCCTGGTCTTATACCATAGCTCTTCAGGAAGCAATTTGCCTGCTGGAGTGGCATGACAGCACTTTTACCAGGCCCTGATGGATTTGGCAGAAACATATAGCTCCCTCTGAGAACTATTGATTTCTTTGCTAACTTCCCTTTACTTCTGTATTGACTGGGCAGTTTAGCTTGAGGGCATCTCAATAGGAACTTTATGGCACAGTCGTTCTCTAGAGAACGCTTTATTTAGACATAGTCTTAAACAATACACATAAACGCTGCTTAAGAGCCTTGGTGGCTTTCTAATGCACCCGGGAGATCAATATTTGAAATTGTTTGGAAAGAGATGACACTCTTTTTCTAGCTAAACACAGAAACCAAAATGAAGGTTCATAACTTGATATTATGCTGTAATTGCCCACATAGTCAGAGTGAAAATATGGAGAGCTTTTTTCCAGTTCTCATAACTTATTAAGGCAATAAAATTGTGCCCAGTTGAATTTTATTACACTTTGTTGGGTTCTAATAAGCGATGCTTGTTTTCAAACATTTAAAACGTTTGCAACTTGTTTGGTGGTCTTACCATACTGACCTTCTATAGTTGACAACATCAGGCATGGATCTCTATAGACAGAAAGAGCACCTCTTTATTTATGTCTTTTATTCATTATTGATGAAAAGTATAAAATTGGAACATTAAGAACATTAGAAGGTTCCATTCTGAAGCTGCTGCCACATCATGGAGAACATAAAGCCGTAGATGTAATTTTCAGTCATTTTTGAGTACTGTCTTTGTATGGAATCCATATGGTTGTTTCAAGGCAGCATAAAGATTGGTGTGACTGGAGAAAATCATACTAAAACATAAAGTGTTATTAAATACCCATTCTGTTTTATGGGGTAAGATAATTATAAGCTATAAATACTTTCCCTGCAGAAGACAAAGAAAGAAGAGATGCTTGCCCAGAAATAATGGACTTGATTTATCTCACCTGTCGAAATAGAAAGAAGAAATAAAAAGTCATCACTACAAATGACTGAACTACAGGATTTTAAATGGAAATTTTCCATTGCATATAGTCCATGATTAGGCTTAATCAGTGACTTGCCTATTAGTGTATTTTTGGGCATTTCAAATATGTTTGACCCTATTTTGATAAAAAAATAACATGATAAAAAATAAATGAGGCAGCGTTAGTAGGTACATTAAATTAGAATAAATTAATTAATCAAATGGATTTGCTAAATTAGCCTACTTTTCTATTGGTTTTACATTTTATATGAATATTTCTTGGCTTATAATAAACTTTCACTTTACATCTTTACAAAAATAAAGATCTACTTGCAAATAAATCCATGACTGTATTCAGACTACAGTTAGCCTGCCTTTTGTTCATCTGAAATGTCAAGCAAGAAGCTGGTGAACAAAGACCTCAAGTAAGACATATTTCATCAATATTTAATCAAATGCCTGTGAAAAATGCCAAATTTGCATGATGGGCTCCAGCATCCATAAATCATACTGGGACATTCTGTGAAATCAATTTAAGAACATACATTACCGGTCAAAAATTTGAAACCAGTTTTTCTGTTTTTTTTTTTTTTGTTTTTTTGATTGAAATTCGAGCGGTTCAATGTCTCAATGTTCATTCTGCAGAAAACTCTTCCCAACTATGTTGCAGAAGTGCTTTGCTTTCACTCTTCTGTCCAGCTTGGACTTATGTTTTAGGTCACTATCTTGCTGTAGGACAAATCCGACCAACTAGGCACATACCAGAGGAACTGCATGGGCTACAGAATTACTTCCCAGTTCTGGGTAACCTCACCATTTTAAACCTCTGGCAGAACAGCACGGTCCTTTGTACCATTTCATGAAATTTATTGGACTTGAACTGCTTAAACTTCAATAAAAAAAGCTTGAAACAATAGGGTGTTCTAAAACTTTTGACTGATCGTGTATTTCAGATATAAATCCTCATATGTAACATTTTGTCACACACACCGGGTCACATGACGTCAATCGGCACCGGAAGTGACTGACGTAGAGTATATAAACAGGAAATAAGGTCAGTATCATCACACAGACATTGAAGTTGCTGACTTCATGCCCGCGTGTCGCCTATTCAACTCCAACCCAACTATTCTCCGGTACCGTGAGTACTCTGACTCTCTGAGTCGTTTATATACATGTGTGTGTTCAGAGCGCGAGTTCAACTGGGTGTGGACTCTAACTAAGAGGCCATGAGTTCGAATCCTACCTTCAGCATACCACCACTGGGTCCCTGAGCAAGACCCTTAACCCTAAGCTGCTCCAGGGAGACTGCCCCCTGTAGTTAAGGAATAGAAGTCGCTTTGGATAAAAGCATCTGCTGAATGCCATAAATGTAAATGTTCTTGAAAAGAGCCTCATTTAGCAGCATTTTTGGTCCCTGAAAAGAATAACAAATAAAATGTAATTGTCATTTTCACATGTATACAATATTTCACTTTGACACAATTATTATCTGAAATAATAAGGCTAAATTGAGACAAAATATATTTTCATCTATCAAGCCTCATCTGTAAGAATTTATGCATGAAAAAACAGCATTCGGCTGACTGGTGTTATTCACAGGTGTGTCCGCACCTATGTGGTGACCTGAGGTCAGGATGGACTACACACTCTGTCGCACAACATCATGTCACCAGCTCCCTGCAGCATAAGGTTTTCTAGCAGGGGATCCCACCAAGCCAGGTGTAGTTGCCTGGATGCTTTCAGTTCTAATTCACCACATTTAGATTCACCACATTGAAATACTGTCTCCTGAGTTTGTTTTTTTTTGTCTCACTGAAGTTAACTTTGAAGAATTGCCATATAAAAAGCCCTTTTACAGTGTCTGGGCAAAAAAGAAAGGACTCCAGCCCCCTTGGGGGTCTATAAGGGCACATACATTATTGTGATTCTGTCTCAAAGTCCTGTACGGTTGATCTAAGGAGACCGATATCAGTCAACAAAGAGAATAAGAAGGAAAGCATATTGCCCTCTGTACAAGCTTCAGGAGGCTGTGTTGTGATCTGGGGTTGTTCAGTTGGTCAGAGCTAGGCTCAGCAGTCGTATGTGGTAATGAAATGGAGTCAGATTAATGTCCAGTTTATTCCAACAATGTTTTTTTCTTTCCCTGTTGGCTCAGGCACATTTTAAGATGACAATGCAAAGATTCATAGAGCAACTGATTTATAGAGTCCTGAACTTAATTTCAAGTCTCTGGACTGTGCTGGAAAAATAATTGCAAAGCAACTCATCGATAGTCAAAAGATCTCAGTCAAAAATTATTGCAACCCTGGAACATTGTGACATTGCATTTGGAACAATGGGCAATTATTTTTAGTTTTATTTGCACCATTTGAAATTGCAGGCTGCTCTTGTTTCAAAACTGCTTGAAATAAAATCACATTTAGGTTCATTTTTTATGGTTATTTAGGCAGAAAGAGTGGCACATTTAGCATCTTAATGGGGTCAAAACTGCCTATTTTGACTGATATGCAAAATAATCAAATAACCAATGAAAAAATATACACATGGGCGAATCCTAGCTTCTCGAAACTTCAAAGAAAAATCTTGAATCATTTTGTAAAAATTAAATGTCATGATATTCAAATCTCCATTTTTGTTGAATGTATCTGTAGTTATTCCAAAAAGACTCAACACTGTCATGGTGTGCAGACTCTGGAAAACCCAGGGTGTGGAAGTGTACAGACAGATATCCAGTCAGAATGGGGCCGGTAGTAGACAATGGGCAGCTTAATGTGCTCTGTGTACATGTGGGCGAAGTGTCTGAGGCTAAGATGCTTCACCCACATGTACTTAAGTCAAGCATGCTAATTGCTAATCTCTTATTTGACGGCAAAAACGCTTCTGCCAGGTCAGCTGTGGTTGCTTTTATGCAATAAGTGCAACCACAAGTTACACAGCTACTGTAGTTTTATAACAGTTACTAAATAATTTATCAAGCAACCAAGTAATTATTGAATAATTAAAGTAATTAGTAAATAATAAATTTTCAGATTAATAATTAATAATATACCTGCCGTTTCATCATCTTAGAGACACTCAGGGATATTTGACGTCTATTCCAGATTCATTCAAACAGGAATACCTGTGGACTACTTGGCTTCCTTTTTCAACCGACACAGTGTTGATGTAGCACTGCTGTCAATTATACCCTCTAAGCATGGATTTATAGGTGACTAAACCTCTCTGAAAGCTTTAAGAAGTTCTAGAAAGAGTTTGAAAAGAGAGGCTTGTGCCATGGGGGACTCTGCTTTATTTCAATGCAAGGCCAGTGAGAAACGTGTTATGTGGATTTCACCTAGTCTTAATTCTCACATCAGTCCTAAGCTGAGGCACACCTGGAGTTTACTAGATTCTGCTGTGTTAATGTTTAAATATGGCGAGCTGTCGGAGACTCCCTCAGGCTGTGTAAGTATCAAGTGGCTTAATGAGAAGTGAGAGCAGTTCGCTTTGATTTCTACCTGTCTGATTCCCTGCTGCGTGCCAGGTCTCTCCTGACTTCTCTTCTTCTTCACTCCTTTGCACTGCCTGCTGACTGTCAACTCTGCTGCAGTCACTAGCCTGAGACAGTTTACACCAGCATAGCAGAGTAAAGCTGTGCCACTGGTGAGGAAAAGTGGAGTGCAGTAAAATTACTACTTCTGTGCACACATCAACATACACTCATTGGCTTCCTCAGGTACAACTGATGGTGTCCCAGTAGGTTTACAGTTACTGACTGTGGCCCATCTGTTATCAGCTCCACCATACATTGTCAGGACAAAAAAAACTGGGTACCATACCAGTAGTGGCCCTAGGTAACAGTGTAAAAATATCCTCAAAGGAATACTATGGCTCTTAAGGATTAATGGTGGACATAAATGAGTTTTAAAGGGATGCTACCTCAGCTTTCACAGGAGAATGTTCTCAAGTGGAAAGAGCCTGAACTGATGGAAAAATATACTGCAATTATACTTACAATTATGTTACCTATATAATGGTACAGAAGACAAAACTCCCAATGACAGTATTTACACCCTGAAAAATATATATATATATTTCGGAGCGGGTAGGACCACCAATGGCAAGTTGACTGGATGGGCAATTCTCAAGGATGTAGAGTTGGATGCTGCAAAGTACAAGGAAAGCATATCAAATGAACTGGCAAATCATGTTTTGGTATGCTCCTGGACAGAAATTTTAGCCACATGTATTTCCTGATATCCGCTTACTTTGTGGTGAACAATATGTAAATCAGCTCATACACAACAACCTGTCTTATTGCTGCTTCAAATTTTTTATGCTCTATTTAAAAGAAAAGCACAATTTTGTGCAACACAGTCAGTGTTTGCAGGACGACAGCCGTTAAGAATAATTATTCTCCTATGTAATCACCATGATGAATCGCTTGCATTAAAACACATGGACCAGTGGGCGAGGGCAATGTCACAGTATTCTGAGAGGTTTTTGATTATTGAATGTGTCTTGGATACTAGAATATAAGGCCGGAATTGTGTAATCAATGGAACAAGAATGCCATGTGGTGGGTTGGTCTTGATTGTCCTGTCAAAACAGCTCCATAATTCCATACTGCCAGGAGGGAAGGCTGTTCTGTACCCAGTTTTGCTTCCTGTGGGACAGAGTTGAGTAGGAGGTCTTTAAATAAAAGATTTCCTCATGGGACTGTAGGGTCTGTTCACAGCCCCGGCACCAGAAGGGAAAAGTTTCTACAGACAGAAAGTTCACTTGCAGACTGTGATCAGTTGCACATATAGTGGGACGCTAGTAGTTCCAAATTGAAAATGGAAGAAAAATGCACATTGTAATGCACAGTAATTTAACATATTGGTTTGTGCAACAGTTACATACGTTTTGTGATTTCATTTGTTTTTGTGTTTCCTTTTTTTCGTATTTGAAAATTGCAGAAAATATGGCACTTGGATGCAAATTTTATTTTCTCTTTGTAAAAGATGTGGATTCATTTTAACTTCAAAAATCAACAAAAGATGGAGTTTGCCCAGGGTGGACGATCATTCTCGGTTCTCAGAAAAAATCCATGTTGGACTGACACCACAACTGCTGATCCGTGTTAAAGTGGGTGTTTACTATATATATATATATATATATATATATATACACTCAACAAAAATATAAACGCAACACCTTTGTTTCTGCTCCGATT
>JBBPDC010000149.1:20339477-20349859 GCA_037974485.1 Hemigrammopetersius urotaenia | reverse complement strand
ATATATGACATAATGTGCTTCTCATTCCATCCCTTGTCCTTCTCCCACCAAGCACAAACACACACAAAAAAAACAGTCTGTACCTTTGACCTCTCCTTCTCTGATACACTTTATCACCAGCTCTTTATAGAGATGTTCCCTAAAGATATTCAGTGTTATGTCAGATTGTTGTACGTGCATAGGTCAGGCAGAATAACTTTGACAACAATTTCTGTTGTGACCAAAAAAAGAAATGTATGTCTGTATATATGTGTTCAAATAGTAGTGTAAAAGATATTTTTCCACAAGTGTAAGAAGCAAAGAGATCTCTCTGGGCACTGAGGAAAACAGCTGCTTATTTAGGCTACTTCTGGATATGCGGGTACTGCTGAGGTAGATAGGGAGAGATTTGGTTAGAAACACGTACTTGGGAGGTTACAAAAAGAAGTTATTTTAGCAATCACTGTAATTTTAGCAATCAATGGACAGTCTTGGCTCCAAAATCTGACTGGCTGGGCAACATTCGAATAATAGTGTTATAACAAAAGTGAATGAAGTAGATATCAAACCCTGCATAACAATTCCATATCCATTGGAAACCTACTGTAATGCCTGACCTCCCATGGTGTATTTTGTATACTTGCAATGAGATGTTAGATGTTATAGGAAGACAGCTTTTGTTACTTTGATAACCGAGTCTCTGATTAATACTTGTGTCCATAATTCAATACATTAATGTGCGAATCTGACTGCTGACCCTCTTCCATCCACTATCATTGATATAAATAGGCGTCCTTGGTTAATCCTCTAGAACGTGGTGGAAAAACTTGCACTCACTGCGAAGACCCATGATATTAAAGTATCTACTGTATGTTAGTCTCTTGTGAGAGAGGCCAGATTAAACTGGTGCAACATCATGAACATGAAGTAGCTCCAGAAATGGAAAACTGGAGATCGGCATGCAGATTAGTAAATGCGGAGAACAAAAATAAATCTGATATGGCACTTCTCGCACACGATTCATCCCTCCTCTCCTCTCCTCTCCCGAAAAAGAAGAGGTCAAAGGTGGCAAGAACCTCGACAAAAAAACCAAGGCAAAAAAAAACAACAATCCAGCCGGATTCTTTCCAATAAAGTCTCATTAAAGCGCTATCAATAGCCGCCTTTTAAAATAAACTGCAGCCTGAGGCCAAAAGAAAAATATTCTCTGTACCATTCCTTTCTTACTCCCCCGAGCCCTTCCTCCCTCTTGTTAGCCAACACACATACGCATACACATACATACATACATGACTCTACAAGGTCACAAGAGCATTTTTAGAGTCTCTCACTCACACATACACACACAGAATCATATACATTTTCACTCATAATGGTGGTCAGTTGAGTGTTCTTTCACTCGCTCTCTCTCATACACACACACACATTTTGATACTGTTCCTTCAGTGGAGCTCCTTCTGGGACTTCCAGGCCTCCAGAGAAGGAAGAACGATCTCTTTGAATTAAAAATGACATTTAATAGCTAGTCTACATATTACGGTTTGGTCAGAAACAATAGGGTCTTAATGCCCAGTGCAAATGCATCCACTCAGATATTTTTCTCTCTGGGTAGATGTAGCTAAGTGGGTTCTCCCATTCTTTAGGCCTTCAAGCACTGCAGTGAAGACCTAATGTATCAGAATAACAACCAACATATTTAGGAAGCTGCTTGAGAATCAACCATACATTTTGATTCCCAGTAAGTAGGAACACCTTTGTGAGGGAAACCATTGCTCTAGGCCGCCTGAAGGTTTTAGAAATGTCACTGACTGTGAACATGAGCGCAGATTAACCCGTGGTTTTGTGGCACTCGTGACTCTTTACTAAAAGATTCACTCATGAAATGCCACACATTAGTAAAACATGTGTTAATGTGTCTACTATAAGCTTCAGATACTACATGGAATGTCTTTCATCAGCTTCAAATCTGTATTTAATCCCACAGGTACTCTAGCAGAAATGAACATTGCTGTAGATGAGTGTGTGTATCTTTTTTTGTATTCTACATTTTGATATTCATGGCACCAAAGGGAGGAACCCTCGAGGCCTTTTAGCCCGTTAGAAAGGGTCTAATGATTTAGTTAAATAAATAAAAATGAAATAGAAATACAGGTCCATAATCTGTAGTTGATATTTTATTATTATTGTTATGAGACTCATATTTGTTTTACCCAAACTGTGACTGTGTTTCATTGTGAAGGTTTTCATGGGAACAAATGCTTAAAATCTAGACATGTCCAACAGGAAATTGCTTCCTACTAATAATTAAAAACTTGCAGACTGATATCAGAATCATTTTATGCGTTATCTGGAACAAGACTGGCTTAATAAGAATGAAAACAATGAGTTCAAACTTGCATGACAGTGTACCAGCAGCATCCTTCAATGCCGAGCAGCCCCGGAGTGTACTTTCTGTCACGTATTGGCTCTGGTCATTGTTTCCCATTCTTTATTTGTGGCCAGGTCACGGCACTGCAAACAAATGGCTTTGCTTAGTCCTGAATGTGCGTGTTTGCAGTGGCTCTGCTTTGGGCCTCTACGTGTACTTCTTTGCTCTGCTTCTGGTGGCCAAACATGAGACACATCTGATATGCCAAGAGGAAATGGCAGAGATGAATAGACAAAGGAGCGACTGATAAGTGGGAATGAATTCTGCACTTTTCAACCAAGCTGTGGAAGAATCGAGGCAGACAGAACTGAGCTGGCAAAAAAAAGATCAGTACAAAAGAAATGAAGATTTTAATAGTGCTGTATAATAGTACTCATGCGTAATACATCTCTTTGATGTATTTGTAGTACTTATTGTGTTATGGTCTATCCTATGTGTGCAGTAAACTATAGTATTGCTGCAGGAATAATGATAGGATTCTGCTGTGTTTTTAGATTATGATGCTATTAATCTATTTCTTTTTCATAAACGGATTAAGAATGTATTAAAATTGAGCAAGAAAGCAAATGAAAAGCACTGTTATTATATGCATGCCCTCTGCATAATCTAGAACAAGGGATCCCACATTTATCACACCAGGATCTAATTAAAGAGGTAGTGATTGTGGTCAAGTGATGTCAAGTTTATTTAGATAGCACATTATCATACACAAAAAGTCGTTCAATGTGTTTTACAGAAATAGAATAAAATAAAGTGGCCCCTTATAGTCACCTGTGAACACATTACAGCACACAGTGTGAAATTATTTCTCTGCATTTAACCCATTCACCAAGTGAAGCAGGGGGCTGCCAACAACAGGGGTGCACCCGGAAAGTGGGGGCGGTACCTTGCTCAAGGGTACCTCAGGGGTACCACTAGCAGCCCTGGGATTCAAACCCTCAACCTTCTGATTACTCCCTAAACACTAGACCACCAGTGGTGCAAATGTTGGTGCTAAACCGATATTGATGGGTAGTTTGTTCCAGAAGTGAGAAGCATAAAGACCATTTCACTACGTTTACTTTCAGTAGTGTTTGAGACTTTTAGGGTGAAATGAGACACACTGCCCTCATTTTGGATTCATTATTTGCTCTAACTATGCTTAGCCTACTTTTAGCCTGGTGGGCATTGACGTGTTCTACTCATCCCAACAGTATGAGCCACCAGAGAAGGTCAAGGCCCACGGTATGAAATACCCACATCTATTGAAAATCACTGATGATTTTATCATCATACTATTCATCATCATAGTGCTGCAACTAACCGGTCAAAATATGCAGCCTAGTGTCAGTCATGCACTTGCTGTTTGGTTGGGATGGAACACTGGTCATTTTTAAAGAGGTGGATGTTTTTTAATCATGAGATGGGTTTTGTGCTTTTCACCTTGGCTTAGGCTTTAGTAAGAAAAACGGGAGAGCAAGCACCCATCGGTGTAGAATTGTGGGACTCTGGTTTGACCTCTCTAGCGATGCAATGACCCCCGAGCAGTTTACAGATAAACTCCTCAATCCCTTCAGATAAAGCACATGCCATAGCGACCAGGTCATGGAAAGTCTGGAGACTGACTAAGAGAGGGGCCACACACACATGCAGGGACGGACACACACACATCCTTTGGTGCTGAGATAATGTGATGGCAGGATTGGCCCCTATTAAAAGGGTTTATTTGTTGAGCTGTCCATTTTTCCATTGCCCTTAAATGGAGCGCTATGATAACTCATGGAGCTCCCAGTTACACAACCACTTCCAGTCTTCATTTCGGGATGAGACGGAGAACAGTGCTCTTCAACAAGAGCAGGAAAATATTTGTTCAGTGTCTGCAGGAGCTATTTAATAGCCTTCTCTAACCCTTTCTGCATTTCTCATTATGATAAAAGTCACAGTGAGCAACAGCCCTCTGCATGAGGTTATTAAAGGGATGTTCTGGCCTTAAACTAGCATTTCATGTCTGTCCCTCTATGTAATACTCTGCACAACAGCACTGCATCCCTCAGCCTTATTGTTCTAACAGAATTCATGGATTTGTATCCTTTTGGTGATTTTGTCCTTTTGGATCATTGTTTTCTCTCACTACCATACCAGCATGCATTAAACAAATTTGTACCCCTCTCAAGGTGGTGAAGAAATCCAGAGATACTTTAGAGACTAACATAAACACCCCAGCAAAACCATGGCTCAGTGGAGAAAAACAATGATAAAAATATTTTCAGACAGGTCTGCACTTGTACAATTTCCTTTCACTGTCAAGATACACTGTATGGACAAACGTTTTGGGACATCTGGGCCTGTTTTAAGGGTTTTGATTAGGCACCTTAGCACCCAGTGAAGGGCAATCTTTTGGCTTCAGCATACCAAGACAACACCATGTTTCCGGTTTTGTGGACACCGTTTAGGGAGTAATGTTTTCTATACCCCACATGACTAGAATAGTACACAAAGCAAGGTCTATAATAACATGCTTGGATGAGTTCAGAAGAACTTGACTGGCCCGCACAGAGCCCTAAACTTAACCTCATCCAACACCTTTGGATGCAGAATGGAGGTTGTTATGAGGTCTGACCTCATAAATGCTCTACAGAATTAATGGGCACAAATTCACAGAATTCTACAGAATTAAGGGGCACAAAGAAGGGTGGAAGCTTTTAGAGCTGCAAAGGAGGATCGACTCTATATTAAAGTCAATGCAATGTGGTGTAATAGTCAAGCGTCCCAATACTTTTCGTCCCCCTGTACATTATGTGAAGGTGGCCATTCCTAGTTTTGGAAAATCTCACTGAAGAAATCACTGCGGCCTGGAGTAGGAGAGGACTAGGCATCTGCAGGAGCAACGCAGCAAAGAATAAGTTTTCATTTTTGCCCAGAATTATCCTTTAAACCTAAAAGACAAATCTAAACGTCCACAGAGCACCACAGAACTTCATCCAACCCGATGAGACTCTCTTGACAAGCTAAACACACCAAACGGCGGCCCCTGCTGCCTGCCTCGGGCCGTGACTCGCTATTCCGAGCTAGATTTGAGAGTTTTTCCACCATGACGACCACCACAAGCTCACATTCTTCATCCAGTCAGCCAGCCAGCCAGCAGCCTCGCCCTGGACACACCTGAATCTCTTGTAACCTGTATTCAGCTTTGAGGGCCAAAGCGAACAGCAACCGTACTCTGTAGAAAAGATGCACTGATCCTGCAAACCTTATCTACTGGATGCTAGCTTAAGGAAGCTGGCTAGCTACCTAGCTGGGTATGTTACTCTGAACATCTTTCTGAGGTAGCAGAAACCAAGAAACACTGTATTGACCACTAACATGTAATAAAAAACTGTCATGCATAGTTATTACAGCAAAAACGCAACAAAACGCGTTTTGTACTTCTCGTAGCGAAAGCTAGCAAGCTAAAGTTTACACTGTAGCTAAAATGCTACACAAGCTAAACCGGGCTTGAAACAAGCCAGAGTTTGTAAATACATCTTGTATAAGTTCATTTAACGTTTACAATAGAAACAAACTAAGGGTGTGTGTGCCATTAGTTAAAGAACGGTTATTTTTTTTAGCACTAGGAGCGCTGCTAGGTGAATGAGCTTGGCTTAGCTAGATGATAAGCAACTTTATCAGTGGAGAAGCAGCTTGCTGAACTTGGAGAGAAATATAATGGTGACGACTCTATTTTTACTTTATTAGATGAAACATGCAACCATTCAAGCTTATACTTCAGAACGCAACATTCCTGTGCATCTCGATACTGTGGATACAGGCTAAGCCGGTGTAGCAGATGTAAGCTAAGCTTGCTTGTATTAAAAACCAGAAGCTCTTGTCTTGCTTTTCTCGTATCTCGGCTTGATCGGTTGGTTACTATCTCGCACACTGATCTGGGAGGCTGCCAGTAACACTAATCTGGTATGATGTTTCATTTTTCATATGTTAAGCCTTGAACTAGAGGTAGGGGTAACTGACAAGTTCACTGCTGATAAATATCTCCAAGACTGTACTGTTAGTACATGTTATATTGATAACTGTGACGATCACACGAGTTAATCTAAGTAGTCATGAAGCTGATCTGAAGTCAATAACTAGACAGAAGCTGCTGGCCTTGAGCTGAAGTAGACTGCCGGCCCAGGATGGTTTTAACATGTGAGTTGCATTAAAGATGTTAAATAATATGTAAATCAATTCAAATGCTTTACTTGTGGGTTAAACAGTCAAATCTTGTGAAAAGCTGTTAAAGCAGCAAAGTGGGGATTAGCTTCATGTTAAAGTGTATTTGAATGCAATGTTATTGAAGTTCCTGTTGGTGTAATGGCCAGGCTTTGTCCAAGTAGTGTATTTGGTTGCATCAAAAAGTTCACCAAGGTGTGAGCCCGTGCGTCAAAGGACAGATGTTTATTCGGGGTTGCCATGTCGTACTTTAACCTGCCTGGACACATCATTAAGATGCCCAGACTGGTCATTAGATAAACAGAAGTACAAAGTGCTTAATGGGCCTCCAGTGTAAATCAATCTGCCTGGAAATCCCGCCAACGACACTGTTGCAAAAGTCAGAAGGCATTTCAACTGGGCCTCATGGCTCTTGGGACATTGGTGAAACGTGTGCTATGATGTGTTACATTGCTTTGTTGATTTGTGAGACAGTTTATCAGTGAAATATTGTGTTGTTTGAGCCTTATGTATGTCACATTACATATTATGGTTTTCAATCTAAAATCAAAATCACATTTGTTTTATTTGCTTTAGACCCAGAGGAACGCAGTCAGCTGTGATTGGACAAAATAAGCTTCATCAGAAAGTATGTATAACTTTCAGTAATGCAATATGAAATGTTTTCCATGTTTTGTTTAGTTTCCAGTTCCTGTTGATGCTTCCATTACAATGTTCATCATAGTCTATCAAAGACGCGAAAGCTGTCATTTTTAAAGTCATTTAAATGCTGAATCTGTTCAAGAAAATTGTGGGTTTTATAAGCGCAACATAGAGAGGATGTGCAGCAGGGCTTCAGCCTCGTAAATGCTAGTAAAATAAAACTTACGTTGCTGGTAGTGGGCTTTTCATGTATATGAAAATTCAATAAAGATTCTGATGATGCACCAAAATGAAAAATATTTTGACCCAAAGCATAATACAGGACTGTGCTGAAAAACACAATAAAAATAAACAGTGCAAGTGAAAAGCAGAATTTTAAATATAATTTTCTCTTCCAATAAATTACATGTAAATTCTTTTGACACATTGTAGACATGATCTAGTGTAAATATATCAAAATCTTGACCACCAAATATTTTTGCTAAAAAAAAAAAAACAGTACAAAATTGTAAGTGGCAGAAAGTTTGGTACATTTATGCTCATTTATAACCACCTTTTTTAGGAAAAATCTCTGGGGTGTTTATTCTGTATTTGTGTATTTTCCCTGGTTTTCTGAGGTGTGTGAGGTCTGCCTCCTCACCAGTGATTTATTCATCATTACTGATAAAGCTTTAATGTTCATGGTCTTTAGACAAAAGTGCATGCAGATATGAGCTATCTCCTCACTAAACCAATTAACTAAATGGAAAAATGGCCATGGCTACTTGATACTTCGATAAGCCAAATCACATAATATCAACATGCAACAATTACAGCTGCCCTAAGTTCCTCAATGACGTCTACGGTCTGTACAGTTTCCTTGTGGGGTTGAGTAGAGCCGGTTAATTGGTTGCATGTACCATGAATGAAGGAGGAAGGCAGCAGTTCCCGCTTTGTCTTTGCTCTGTGGTTATTTAATTTGCTGGAAGAAAACAAGCAAACTGCTATTGCAGCATACTCCCCTTTCCACAGATAGGAGTGGCTCTGTGGTGGAATTAGCCTGGCCAATTATGTCTTTAGGGATTCAAAGCTGCTTTAAGTGGAGTTAGCATCATGGTGCTCTGTACCAGTACTGAACCTCTTAGATCACTCTCTTCATATATAAAAGCTTAGAGTGAAGTGCAGTTGCCCTCAGGCTGCTACAGACTGTCCCATTTTTTTTACCCATCTTTTTGCATTGTGAGTTAGCTTGCAACCAACACGTGGACTGTCTGAATTTTGAAGACCACTGGTGTAATGTTTAGTAGAGTATTGTATCAGGAAAGAAGCAGGGCCCAGGCCAACTGGACCAGGAACATTAATAAATAAATCAATTTGATCAGATTTTGTAGCAAATTGATCCTGAAATATAGAACGTGTTCTAATCCAACATAGAGTTGCAGCAATTATTGGTAAATGTAACCACACATGTAAGAGGACAATGTATCTAATAATAGTCTTTAACAAATTTGTCCTGTGGCTGATGATTTCCGTATTAAATGCTTGCTAACTGTAGGCTACAGTGTTAGTACTAAGCTAACCATAGGCTGCTGTGTTAGCGGTAAGATAACAGCCGGTGCCGGTAGAGGGGCGTGTCACGCATGTTCCACAGCAACAAAATCGGCCTTAATCAGCCAATGCAGATTATGTATAAATGGCCAAATATCAGGCCTATTAATTGACCAGGCTGATAATCGGTCGACCTCTATATCATATACGTACACACACACAGTACTGTGCAAAAGTCTTAGGCACCTACAAAACCAATATTTAAAAAACGTTCACATTGTGTGCTCTTTTCACGTGAATATTACTATATATACCAAATAAACCTAAATAGAATAAAGACCAATAAAATTACACAGTAAATAGTGATGTACAGTACAGTATGTACTGTGTGCTCTTTGTGGAAGTCCAGTATTTCCATCAGAAACCTGGTTTAACTGGATCAGTTCTTCAGTAAATGAAATCAGGAGCTGCTGATGGTTCTTCCTCTGGAATCTGGAACTGAACCTGTGTTCTCAACAAGAACAAGCTGCCCGTTACCATCAGATCTGCAATGACTGTAGCCAGCTTTAAAAAGCTCCTAAAAACAGCACTATTCTCCTCAGCCTTCTTTTAAATATTTGCACTTTTACTGCACTTTTAATGCTCTTTTATGTATTCTTTTGCCTTCTTTTATCCCTTTCACTATATCTTTATTATTTTTTCTATTCTGTAAAACACATTGAATAACTGTCTGTGTATGGTGGTGGTATTACAGTTCGGTTCTCAAAAAAAGGCATGGATATTTGCAGTTTCCGCATTATTGTGGGGATTTCTGTGTAAAACAATGAGTTTGGTTCTTTAAAAAAAAATGTGTGTGACTGAATCCACGACTCCCGATCCGCGTAAAACTGGGGTATCACTGTATACACACTTTCAAAGTAAAAAACTACATTAAGGGAACTTATCACCTGTTGCAGGGAGACTACCTGGCTGTATTCTCGATTTCATAGCTCAAGAATCATTTAACTAAGGTATGATGCACATCCCAACAATCAGCACTACTTATGTTGCTGTAGTAGTTTTATTGAGGGGAATAAAAACATAACTAGGTAATGATTCAGTTTTCAGTTTTCCATCGTAATTTTAATTCAAAATTCTTAGCTCAAAATGAAACTAAATAAACAAACAGATAAACTAGAACAAACTTCTATTCAGTTTTATTTCTTGGTTTGTGACTGTTTGCCACAAAACGGAGTCAATTGGCTTACCAGACAAGGCTTAAGGAAGCAACGTTAGAGTTCGTTAGTATTAATGCTAACGCTAGCGCTAATGCTAACGTTCAGATTTTAGATACAGAAAAGTAAAAAAAAAAAAAAGCGAGTAGAGTTGCACCAAGCCGAGCTGGTACCAGTCAGTGGAAAACCCCATAAGAAACACACTCGGAAAGCCCTTTGTAAAGCGTGGAATGCCGACATTTCTAGAGAGAGTGCATCTACAAAGGGACAGAGTGTGAAGCACAGAAGAGGCAAGACCCTTAGAGCACACACTCCACCTTAAAAGACAAAGTTTATATATTATATTGTGCATTGTTTGAATGCTAAATAAACATGTTCATAGTTTTGAAACAGATTCTTTTAAT
>JBBPDC010000149.1:20321509-20339377 GCA_037974485.1 Hemigrammopetersius urotaenia | reverse complement strand
CACCAGAAAACAAACGGAACAGGGCAGGGAAAACAGGAAACAAAAACAGTGGCGTCACACGGCCAACAGCCGTGACACCTTTGTTTAAACGTGACGGAACATTTTTGCTGCCTGCTATGATGTTGGGGATTGCCCAACTATTTCATTAGACATGCATTAGAGCCAAACTGATTGTTTTATGCTGAAATCTGCAAAACAAAACAGAAAATGCAAATATATATATATAATTAGTTTTTTTTGCTTTTTTCGTGGCAACACTTTTTTTCCTCCTCGTTTTAGTTCTAAATTATTAAAAATATAATGTTTACTAAAAACATAAATAGTAATCCAAATATAAATTCAGCTAAATTTCCAGTTATTTGTTTTCATTTAATTCTTCTAAAAGCTCTATGCCGCCCAAACGCCCTGCGCCTTCTGGCAATGCAGCTCTGCATCTTTTGCGAGAATTACAGGCAGAGGGGGTGGGCCAGCAATCCGCATGCTCTGAAAAAGTGCCTAAAAATGCCTATTTTTGTAGTGTATTAATAAAAATACAGTAAAATATAGGCATAATCACCATTTTACAGTTCAATAATTTACTGTTCGTCCCGCGGCGAGTTTGGATTCAATAATTGGCACTAAAATACATAAAGAATTATGTTACAGAGAAGCTTTGGCTATATTACTGTATATATTACTGTATAGCCATAGGTCAAGCTTTATATAATTTTATTTTGAGTAAGACAATAACACGTACTTTTAAGAATATTATTGGTGGTCATGAATTCCAAAAGTCCAAAACCAATTCAGGCACATCTTCCTGTTAACCTGAACTTTGCCCATGTCTGTCAGACGCAAGGATTTGTATTTCATTTGTTGTAGTAGTGCATGGGACATATGCTGGTTCATCCGGTTTCGCAGTTAAAATTTGTCCTAACAAATTTGTTGTAACCTTTCTACCAGTATGGCACAAATAAGCACAGATAACGGACAGTACAAACTAGAGCTGGGTAAAATAAGTCTTTGTAAAAAGCCACACACATTTTACCAGCAGCTGTTAGTAGCATGTTCTTCTTTAGTTGTTAATGACTGGAAACCGGCTTTTAGGAGTAGTTGCACCACCAGTGCTAACGCCCAACCCAAAAATATATATATTTTATAATACAAAATGATGTTCACATAAACTATGTCCTTTTTTTTAAGCGGTTTTGTGTCTCACTAGATCATGTGTAGTGGTGACTGTGGGGGGAAATAAAATTATACTTTGATATTTTTTGTGTATATAAGTACACAGACTTTACAGGGCACATGTTTTTGTGCACAGTTACTGTTTATTTGTGATGAAAGTAACTGCATGTGGTGTAAAGGAACTTGACTTCTCCATTGTCTGTTCTGCAGGAAATAATCTGGACGCCGTTCATGACATTACTGTGGCGTACCCACAGAACATCCCTCAGACGGAGCGGCACCTGATGCTGGGCCTCTTCCCTCGTGAGATCCACTTCCATGTGCGCCGCTATCCGCTGTCCACCCTGCCTGAGCGTGCTGATCTCCTGCAGGCCTGGTGTCAGGAGCGCTGGATGGAGAAGGAGCAGCGACTGCGGGAGTTTTATGGGACGTCGCCACGGCAGTTTGATGCCCCTGAGGCCCGTGTACCGCCATGCAAGAGTGAGCTGAGAGTCACGCTGGTCAAAGGTGCCTCCCTCTGCTACTGGACCCTGTTCATAACCCTGTCCTTTGTTGGTCTCTGGCTGTGGGCACCTCTGCGGATGTATTTCCTGCTGGTGGTGGCATTTTTCCTTCTTCAGCAAAGGCTCATGGGTGGGGTTGAGATGATGGAGCTGGCATGCCACCGTCACTGGAATGCAAAGAACCAGATGGACAAAAAGAACAAAGCAAAGGACGGACCTCAGGTGAAGAAGGAGTGAGATTGAATAGACTGATGGACTGAATCAGGGTGAATGTAGAGCTGGATTGCAGGCAGGTGGAACCCCCTGCTGGACTGGAGCACATCCCGCACAATGGACACACAACATTGCTGCCTTTTCCACCAGGATCCTTCGCTGTGTTGCTTTCAGATAAGAAAGAAGGAGCATGCTTGCTTCATAAATGCCTCAATGCTACAAAGATGAATGGCTTGGAAGCAGAAAGACAAACATTGGTTGGACTTGTTCTATGCTGGAAGTGAAGCTTAAATACACTATTTTACAGTAGCCACTGTTTATATGTTTGATGGATGAAGGGTGTACGTTTTTTTTCATTTCCCCCAATATTCTCATTGTGGGTTCTTTCGTAATTGGTCCTCTTGGTTTGCTGTTTTCTATCATTTTCAGAGCTTTGTTTTATTCTTTTTCTCTTATCTCCTCAAATCTTGGTCTTTGGAATTTGGCCACAATGCAATGAGTCACTCATTGCTCTTGCCATATTTTAAGATTGTTTTAATAATGTTTTTATTATTTTTTTGTTCCCCAGTTTTTTAAGTTCATATATATTTTTTTTATACCCACATAGCTGTCAAACAAGGCACTGTCATTTACCTTTGTCTTTGAGTACCAATGTAGCCAAACAAATCACTGTAATATTCTGCCTTGACAGCAAATAAGCACTTCAATGTTGTCAGATTTGTCTCTTTATTTTTTTATTTTTATTTTTTTGTTTATTTTTGTAGATTTTTTTCTTTTGCGCTAAAGAATAGAAGCAGATCAACTTAAAATCAACTTAAAACTGTATCTTTTCCAGCAACATCCGAAGCAGGTTTAGTACATCAGATTGAGGGAGAGGGCTGAGTGCATGGCTGCGGGTGCTTTTAGCTTAGGAGAAACCAAAGGCTGAGCCTTGGCAGGGCTGCAGTACAAAACAAAAAGAATGTAAAAGTAGGTATGAATTGCACTGACTGGCCAATTCAGACATGCTACAGCTTAGAGAAAGGGAGAGGCTGATAAGCTGGCGATGTGGTTAACATCATAGCATTCAATCAGGGCTGCTTTAGGTAAACCACCTTAAAGCTTGTTTAATGTTGTAGAATATGTAAATCTAACTAGATGCCTTTAGACCATCTAGTTAATGAATACTCCACTCATTTAGGTGCTTGATGCTGCAGTATAGTACTCTAGCTCTGTTGGTAATTCAACATTTCTTTTGTCCTTGAAATCTACAACTGGGGAAAAAAGGTATTGGTGCTGTGGGAAAGGAATTTACATTGTCTCATGATGCTGTTTTTGACTTTTCTGACCATCTTGCTGACAGAAATGTCTCTGTTTGGCCTCCACATGCATTCTCTCCTGTTGCCAAGTATCTGCAGAAAGGTGGCAAAAACCTGTTCATCCAAATGGAAAACTGATATACAATGTAGAGTTCAGGGTATTGTCCTAGCAACGATCTGATTGTTACAATTCTGCAGGAATTTGGCTGATCTTCAAATGTTCGAACTATTGATTTCAATTAAGAAATTTCAGAAAATTTCAAAATTGAATAAATAAGTGTTATAAGACCATAGATCTGAGAACTTTACCTGACTGTGACCCTTGACCACAAATGCATCATAGCAACTGTTGCACGCTTGGACAAGCTTTACTGAAACATACAACAATACAATGTTTTAGACGATCAAAACATTTGCCACCATGTTCCCTCAGCACCATCCAAACACAGCAATACAACCTGCAGCTGGGGAGCTTTTGAAGTATTCCAAATACAAAATGCTTTAATAAAAAAGAGAGACAGCACACTGAGCTAGAATCAGTGTTTCAAATCTTCTGTACAGATTCTCCAGCTTGGCAACAGTAGTTGCACCTGAACATAAATGTGGATGAAGCAGGAACTAATTGCAGAGCAGTTAGCTCTGTTTTGTCAAAATCTATACATTTTGTGTCATTCAGTTCAAGGTCACATTGTTAGGATAAATGGGATATGAAAGCACCTGGGACTTCGTGTGGTTTTACGTAAGGATTTTTCCACCTTTGTCTCATAGTCGGTGATACTAAACAGCTTAGCATTTTTGATGTAGCTTGAGGGCAAAACGGTATTTCCACCAGATCACGAGGTTTGGTGTGGTGTCCGCGGTACTGGGCTGGGGTCATTTTGTTGATTGATTTTACTAGAAATGTTACAAGCGGAAACAATAGAAAAAAAAATACGGTTGCTACCAAAGAACACAGTAAACAGAGATGGAAGGCAGGAGATGTTTTATAAGGGCAATGTTCAAAAGGCTGTCAAGTCACCTGTGTAAGCTTTTCATGACAAATGACATAATCCTTCATAGACATTCATAAGGCTTATTGAAACAAGCATCAATTGTCAGTTGCTAATGTACAATGACGTTATTGTTGGGGAGTTGCCCCTGTGATCAGAAGGCTGTGGATTCGAATCCCAGGACTGCCTGGGGTATAACTGAGGAACCCTTGAACAAGGGACCATCCCTACACGCTAATCTCCAGCTGCTGCATCGGTGGCATCCCACTGCTTCAGTTGGTGAATGGTTTAAATGCAGAGAAAGACTTTCACACTGTGTGCCGTATAGTGGTGTGTACACACTTGACTGAAATGGCCACTTTACATCAAAACAAACAAAAAGAAGCATTTATGATAACTGATGCTTGTTGGAGAAAACCTTTACGACGTGTTGTTGCCTTATGAATGCTCTGTAAAGTGTTGCAGGCGAGTGTAGATGAATGAAAACGTCAAAAGCATATAAGAGAGTTATGGGGTCCACACTTGTACATTTACCCCATTCTCAACCAGTGGACTTATACAATGACCCCTTTCTAGCAGTGTAGGTGACAATCCATTCAAATGGTTCTTTTTGTATGTGTTTTTATGTGTCCTTAATGCTGGCTTGTGTTACAATAGGAAAAAAGTAGATTTTTGTTAATTATATTATAAAAGGACATGATCTTATTGTTAAGTTATCTCATGTACTCAATGCTGAATGATGTAGACGGAGTGATAAAGTTTACATGTTTACAAGCGCACGCAGCAAATCTGTTGTGATGCAGAGGAAGATCCAGCCACTGTGATGGAGAATGTCATTGTCTGTAAGGTTCACCAAATACTCTCAATTTTTTGTAACATGATATTCTCTCTATATATATCCATTGCTCTTGTCCTCTGTTTGTATTTCTATGTTGGTGAATCTCACACTACATTTGCTATCCTCAGGTATACTTGTTTTATTTTTCAGTCACTGTCATCATCTCCATACTGTTATAGAATCAATAGCTATTAGTGCTCCAATAAACAACTACATTTCCAGCCCCATGTTTTCCTCTGTCCTGCTTCAGGGTTCTAGAGGTTTAGACCAGCAAAGCTGCAGAAATAGGCCAAAAACAACAACATTGACATACAACTGCTCATTCATACTGAAGTTATAAGTAGTGTTTCAAACCAAATTCTTTTTCCAGTGAGACACAATATAGGGGCAGCCAATCAGAGCAAGAGGACATGTATGTGTATCTGTTACAGCAACAAAAAAAACCCCCTGTTTCATCCTGAGGGATATAGAGGGGTTTGGTGATGGTCATGTAAAAATTCTTTTTGGTATATAAAATTAATGCAGATTACATGCATGAGATTATATGGTGAGCGTTCTTTATACCTTTAAAATATAGTAAATTTAAGTGGCACTGATGAAAGAACTCTTTGTGTCATTGTTTTATAAAGTGTACTGTTCACTTCCAAGGTGTATTGGAGAAGCCATTTACTAGACCTCTCCCTCTCAACTTAGTAGTATTGTATGATGAAAAGGAGCAAGATAATGGGGTGGGAATTGGCTGCACACAAATTTAAGTAGTATTGCAAGCATTTGTGTAATGCAATTTACTATAATCTGTGGTATAATATTTCAAAATAACCAGACTGTAACCGCAGGTATATTGAGCATAAGTGCGGTTAATGTTAGATAATTAATTGAGACGTATTAAATAGAATTGATCCTACATTAAAGGGCCCATGTAATGGAAAATCAAAATTTCCTCATAGTTTGATGTAGTTTGCAATCAAAGTTTCAAAACATATGGTTTACTCCACTTTCAATATAGTCCACAAATGAAAACTACGCTGCAAAAAAAAAACAGCTTTTGTTGAATTTACTGCTTTTATGATGTCACAAAAAACTGTTTAGCTTCAGCCATTCATGCTGATGCTTTAAGGAGCATTTCGGCACAGACTGCTTTTTGAATGAGGTGCTAAAAAGGTCAACAAATCATATCGGAAGTAATTTACATATATTAGTCTTAAAGTAACAGTAACAAAATTAGACTGGTTTGACCTTTGAGTAAAAGAGAAACTGGAAAATGTTTCTGGTACATAAACTAGAAATGGGGATAGAAAAGTGAAATCCAAAAATAGAAGGATGTTGGCCCTTTAAAATGCATAGACAGTTTAAATATAATTTCTTTATGCTACTGTTGTAAATGTTTGCACACTGAGCCTGTGAGCAGCAGAGGACAGTGCCTTGCCTGCGGTGTCTTCCCAAGGACGTGTTACACAACTCAACACAGGGGCAGAAGGGAGTCGACAGGATAGGGCGTTTGAAGGTGAAACTGTGTTGCCTTGACAACTGATGTTGACTCCTCAGTTGCCAGGTAACGTGGTGTGTGATGTCAATGCAAAACAGCCTTTTTTTTCTTTTTTTTTTTCTTCTTTCTTTCCCGCTCCCCACCCTTTCTCCTGCTGACAGGAAAATGGCCTGTGTGTGTGTGTCTGTGTGTGTGTGTGTGTGGGTACACACATGTCCTTGCTGTCTGTTTTGACATCACAGAGAGAAGCAGAAAGCCCAGGGATGAAGGAGTCTGGTGTGACCTGTGCTGTGTGAGTAGAGGTGAGAGAGAAGGCTGCAGGTTTTGTGTCCTAATATTAACTTTTCGACACATGGAGCGATGCTGGTAGAGGACAAATATACCTCCCTCACATAGGGGCAGCATGACCCAAGTGTGTCTACTGTCAATAAAAATGTCTCATCTGTCTATGAACACACTGTTTGGAAACAGTGAGGTTCCTAAATTGATATTGTCTAAACTATTAACATGCAAATGACTGGAATCAGTGTTTTTTTTAATATAAAAGCAGTTTTGCTTGTATGATTGTATGCATCTTTATAAATGTATATGAAGTGTAAAGTGTCACGCATGAACGCAGCATGAAATTGTTCTCTGCATTCAACCCATTCACCCAAATGAAACAGTGGGCAGGCAGTGACACAGTGCGCAGGGAGCAATGCTTGCTCAAGGGCAACTCCGTAACCATCAGGCCTTCAGCTACCTGAACTGGTCACAAACATGACAAAATTATATAAAAGTCTGATGCATCCAAAGTGCTGAAAAGGTGCCTCTAAATCGATGACAAGAACAATAAAAGTGACCAGCATACCTCAAGGCAAAAAATCTGACAAAAATCCCATAAAAAGATCATTCTAGTGTATTATTTACCCTTAAATGACTTTCTATACTTCCTTGTATAAGACTTGAAATATTTAGTAATATAGCTGACAAATACTCTTAGGTGTCTAGTTAAAAGTATTTAAATCAGTTCCATCCACTAGTTAGGATTCTCACACACGCATGATGCTACCAGCATCACACCAGTTACTAATTCTGTTTTGTCATCTAACGTAAGGCCCAGCTTCCGTATGCATGATAATAATACACGTAATAGATTGGAGTGCCTTTGTCGGAATGGAACACATTGTTGCCTCAGTTCCTCTTCATTCTTTCACAATTAGTTCCTTTTTTGGGTTTAACTTCAATCAGTTGTGCTGGTTCAGCTCTTGGCTTGCATTACTGTTGCTCACACCTCTCACTTTGGAGCTTTAGCACTTTATTTTAGACCAAAAAGAAGAAGAAAAGAGCCTTTCAGACCTCAGTTCCAGAGCTGAAAAATGCTGGAAGTGGAAGTTTCTCATAACTGACACCAAATTTATTTTTCACTAGGCGATTTTTACCTTCATTATAAAACACTGTCATTTGACTATGGTTTTGCACCACAAGAAGAGGAAGAGAATGCTGTGTATTGTCACTTTTTGACTTCCCAATTTGCTTGGCATCAGTCAGACGAATGGAATAAGAAGCTTAACCGATCCTGACCTCTAATAACCCTGAAACCCCATTTCTAAAATAAATGAAACTACATAAATAAAAGAAAATAAGACACCTGGCGACAATTACAGTGATACACATTGTCTGCTTTTTATTGTATCTGGCCCATTCTCAGTGTGAAACAGGGTTTAAAAACAACCCTAGCTGCACATGCAAAAAAAACGAATGAGGCTAACCATTAGCTGGAAGTGTTCGGAAAACAAAACATGCTGAACTGGTCACAAACATGACTTATAAACCCAGGCTTGTGGCGCACCAGCGAAGTTTTTAACTCCAGAGCGAGCTCGCAATGGAAAGAAGTTATGCAAGAGGTCAGCTTTAAGGCCAAATATGCATCAAAGAGCATAGAGCTGAGTAGAACACATTTCAGCCTGCATTTTTCTTTGTAGTCAGATTAGTGGGGTTTGTAATGGTTTGTAAGGCTTGATTCTGTCCTTGTCATGCTTCAGCTTAGAAAAAAATTTACTTTATTTTATGTAAATATTTATACATATATAAACACACAAACAAATGAATTACAGACATGCACACATATGCATATAAATATATTTAAATATAAATATATGTATATGTATATTATAAATATATATAAAGTTAAACGGTAGGCATGCAAAATACATGCCAGAAAATAAATGTAGTTACACATTATTAATATCAGTGTAGTAATATAGTAATATAGTAATATAGTCTGGTAATATATTCACTGTTACGGCTGGATAACTGTAGTGAAGTTTATGTGATTACACATGTATTTTTGGGAGTTTTTACTCACCTAAGTAACTGAAGTTGATAAACACAATTGTATAAGCCGCTCATCTGTAATTCAGCAATATCAGTGAATACATCACCAGTAGTTATATTGTTACTACATGCATTGTTAATGTGTTTTTACACAGTCATTAGAAAAAATAGAAAATGAGAAATTGCTGTTGCTTTGAGGTGAAAATCCAGCCATGTGCTCCTGCATTGTTTCTTGCATTATCAGTTGTGGTAGGACCTGAGACATCATTTCCATTGTACTGCATGTATGAGTGTTTTTTAGAGAACTAGTATCATGTATCAGTCATGCCATTACGGTAACAGACTTCTCCGCTACTCCAGAAGTCCAGTTTTCTGTCAGCGAACTCCGTCTCACCAAGCTTTTCTGCCTTTGTTTCTTCATTCACCTTTAACACCTCATGAGAACTGAAATGCAGTCTGCTTGGAATTTCATGCCATGAGTCATGAAGCACATTTAACTGTAATCGAAATTTCATGGTTCAAGCCCATTTCACTGTGATGTTGGCAGGCTATTTTTGGGTGGTGGACCACTCTCAACCTAACAGTGAAAATCCAAGTGACACTGCAGTGCCTGATACATCCATAGCAGCACGACAGCACTACAGCATTAGCACAGCAGCGTCATCAGCGTTGCTCTGATTGCTTATATTTTTTAGCTTTATTTTGTAGTTGATACTTTTAAGAATGCATTGTCAGGATAAACGTGATGATGTGAAAGCACTTGGAATGGAATCCTAATCTGTCATTATACAGACTTTGTGTGGATTTATGCAGGGTTGTTTCCGCCTTTATCTCAGTGTCGCTGTTACCAAACAGGTTGATGTTTTCGTTGTAGCTTGTGGGCAAAACAGTGTTTCCACTGGATCAAGAGGTGTGGTGTCAGGTATTTGGGCAGGGGAGAGTCATTTTGTTGATTGATTTAACTAGAAATGTTACTAGCAGAAACATTGCAAAATATTATCATGTTGCAACAGTAGCTACCAAAGAACCCTGTAAACAGTGGTGGAAGAGTGGAAGAGTGGGTGGGTTATGCTTTTTAAAGGCAATGTTTTTAAGGTTACCATTGTCATCTACATAACCTTTTCATCATGAATACCTTTATAGCCTCCTGAGAACCAAAGAAAAAAACAATTTTTTCAATGTCTTACAATTTCTTTTTTGTGTGTGATTTTTTCCTAGCTATTTGGGACTAAAACTATTTAAATTAAAAAGAAAAAAAAAATATTTCCCAGCATGTTCACTATATAGGATATGCTGGGAAATAAAAAAATAGAACTGAATTTAGAACCCAAGAACACATTCAATTTGATCAAAATAATACACTTCTGTATCACTCTTCTGTTGTTTGTTGTTTGCAAGGCCAACAAGCAACAGTGAATTACTCTGTCATAGAACATAAGTAGTTCTGCATTTCTTCTTCCTCTGGACATTTCAGCTGTGATAATACTGGAAGCATGTTTTCTTTTTGGTTATGCAGAGGAACATCTTGCATTTGGTGTGCCTCATGTATGTCATTGCAGTCCTTACCATCACTGGAGAACCCAGGATGTCCTATACGGAACACTATAGGGCTTGATGAGGTTACTCCAAATACTTAAGGAAGATACAGGTGAACAAAAGGCTAGATGTAGGTAAAGCTTTAGGTTTGTGTCAGCTATGGTGTCATGTTGCCTTATGAATGCTCTGTAAATTGTTAGTGATGAGTGTAGGTGAATGAAAACATTATCAAAGTGGAAAAGAGTTGTGGGATCATTTTAGGAGGTAAGATAACCCCTCACACATGTACGTACTGTACATTTAGCACATTCTCAACCACTGAACTAATACATCGCCCCCTTTCCTGCTGTGTAGGTGACAATCTATTCAAATGGCTCTAATTGATGGATTTATGGCAAATTCTGAGACACACTTTTGTCTCTTTCCACCAATTATATTTATTTTTTATTTATTATAATTATGAGTATGTTTTCATGTATTTAGGTAGGAAAGTCTGTCTGGGGATTCTAAATTATCAGTAGGTGTGAGTGTGTGAGCAAATAGTATGTGTGTGTGTGTCTGTGAGTGGCCTGTAGTGGGCTGATGCCCGGCTCAGGCCCCGGGTACCTGCCCCCACGGGCACCGAAACCATTATAGCAGATCTTTCGTTTCATCCCCTCACTTTTCCCCGCCCAGACAACAGCCAGACAACACAATGCCCCCACCCCCCCACCCCCAAAAGACAACAGCCAAAATGTAGAACCCTTTGAACCCCACGTTAAAAAAATGCTTCCGGCACCTATGTCTACAACCCTAGTGAGGATTAATCGGTTACACAAAATGAATGAATGAATGAGTGAATGAAGTTTGTCTGGTTCAACATAGAATTATTTTAGCCTAACTGCATTTGCATCAGCTGACCACCTTTTAGATGCTCTACACTTTCAGCTGCACTGGTCATAAATGATGAAACAAAGTTTATGTTATATGAAGCACAGCTATCACAGCATTTCCTTTCCTTCTTCCAACCGAACTCAAGTTACTTTGAATGCCAAGATGTGATGCAATGCTTTGCCTCAGCAATGTATGTAGTCTACAGAGCTTTACAGCTTTATACAACTGTACTGTTGGTTTATTGTTACATTTTACAGTACTAAGCACTTGGTAATTCTTCATTCTTTAATGACCTGCCTTATTTGAGTGCTTCTTTCGGGTTAGCTTTCTGAGCTGAGAGTCCCTGGACAAAAGCCTGCACTCAATTCTGTGTCTCTTATCGCCATCTGGTGTAGAGCAAGAGGAATAACTTGTCTACTCTCGCTACATTAAAATATATTTCCTATTTATATTGGCTTATTTCACCCATTTTTCTTGACTTTTAGGCAGAAATGTCAATTTAAAAGACGAGTAGAACTGAACTGTTTTTTTTTTTTTTGCAACTAAACACAAAATCTGCTGATGGAGGCCTGACACCAAAACTCATTACTGTGAAATTTGACCCTGGGGCACTGACTGGGGTTTTCTCTGCCTGTGTAAAACCTACAAAGTGCACAAATCCTGCATGTGAAAGTAGAGTAAAATATACCATACTATACTACACTGTAAAATATGAATGGAGTACAGGTAGACGTATTAAGGTTAAAGAGTAAAAGCACCTGCTTAAATTCATGTCATTCGTAGAAGTACTGTCAGTGACTTTGTTATTTTGATGCAAAACTTCTATTAAGAAGACCAATTAACTCTGAAGAGCTTCTGTATTTTCCAGTAAAGATGTTAATAGTTCAGGTCCCCACACAGTCTGCAGAAAAGCAGGCTATTTTGCTTTAAAGTGCTGTAGAGTTAAAGGAAAATCTCTATTGAATATTGTTGGATATTGTTTACAGGACTGACGGTCCAAGATTGTATGGCTCCCTGGAAGATTCCCCCTTCAGTCCCCACCCACTCCCCGAACAACAAAAAGTACAAAACACTTCCCGAAACATTTACAACTACACAAATAAATATATAAATACAGTTGTGTTCATATAAGTAGCAAAGCATTCAAAAGATGAATAAAGTGAATGATTTTTAATAGCTTTTATTTCCATGTTTTGAACTGGAGATCCATGTTTATCCTGGAGATGTCGGATTATCTCACAAACTGGAATCAGCGCGTCCACTCCAGCAAGGCTAATTGGCCCACAGGGTGGCATGATATCATCGATGTGATGAGCTAATGAGAGATAGGAAGCCAGTTTCACAAATGTCACTGTTAGGAACGTGTGCCAGCTGCCCATGCGGCCTATGCCTACGTCATTCAGTGCTGTGCAATGCTGGCACTTAAAATAAGTACATACAACTACGGAAAAAAATAAGAGACCACAGCTTCACCTTAGGTTCTAAGAACTGCTGAATGTTTACAAATATAAATATTGTTCTTTAAGGCATCATTTCAAAGGAAATTACAATACGTTAAAATGAGAGAAATGATGCAGTTTTTACAGAGCATGAATAATTCAGAGAAAACAAATCTCTTGTTCACTCTTCAACAAAATGGCAATAATTACCTTTGACGTGCTTCTAGTAGTGTTTTGCCATCCAGCTGGTCACATTGCAAGAGGAGAGTGTTGATTACAGCAGTGCTTTTTATACTTTTCCTCATTAAATAAGATTTGATCATCATATAATCAGTTCCTCATAAAACATAATTAGGTGCTTGTGTAGGAATTTAACAGACACTGGCATGGAATGGTTGTCATACTCATAGAGATGCTGATTTAAAAACAAATAGCTCTTTTTTTCCCCCAGAGCTGTATGTACTCTAAGAATGAATGGCCTAAATGGTTCTTTAAGAAGGGTCCTCGCATTCAAGAGATTGACATTTACATTTATGGCATTTAGCAGACGCTTTTATCCAAAGCGACTTCCATTCCGTAACTACAGGGGACAGTCTCCCTGGAGCAACTTGGGGTTAAGGGTCTTGCTCAGGGACCCAGTGGTGGTATGAAGGTAGGATTCGAACCTGTGACCTCTTGGTCCGGAGGCAAGTATCCTACCCACTGAGCTACCGCCACATTTTCCATCGAATTTTTCTTTAGGGACACAAAAGTGGTTCTTCTGATGCATTAATGAACTCATTTTGTCCATCAATGCTGAATTTATATTTGAGAGTGACTGGTGATTACTCTGGAATCTGCTATTACTGAGTGGAATGAGGGCTGTGGCACAGGAAGACCAAAACCACATAAAATGAATATAACAATACATTCCCACTTATGCATTTGCTAGACACTCTTATCCAGGGCAACTAAAACCTTTGAACAAATGTTGGTGAATGTATTGTTGAGGTGTTTGCCCCAAGGACTCGTACTGATGTAGTGGTGTGCCTGCCTAGTCTGTTTCTTTGGGGCAGTGGTGTTACTGTGCTACACCAGCTGCTGCATATTGAGTCTCTCTGTATTCACAGGTATCAAATGTCACATTCCATAGACTGAAGAAATGTTCACCTTTAACCCCTTTTCACAATAGTTATGAAATGGAATTTTGAACTGGCCCCTTAGTTCATCCTTGAATTTAAAAAATGTAAAATATTTGAATTTAATTTTTTTATGAAAAGATTTGATTGGATTATAGTAATTGAAATATATGAGGAACTGATGTCCATGTCACCAGTGGAGTGGCATCTAGGAGTCCTGCAGAAATATCTGCCAAAACAATATTGATCTGCTGTATTTTTAAGAAGCTTCATAAAAGTTAAACAATTAAGTCCACATTGCCCTTTATAAACACCACAGCCTCTTCACCTCAGAACAAAAAATGAGAGGCTCACATGCATGTATTAGGCTGTTATGCCATTATTAAATATTTATATAGTGCTATTATTAAATATGTAACCGTTTGAAAAATTATAATGTAAAATGCTAAAAATGGGAATATTAACTGGTTATCATCCTTATTTATAAACAATCATTATTTTATTTACCTTTATTTATACAGGTAGTCCCTAGAGACCTGTTACAGACAAACAAACATTACAACAATAAAAGAGATAATAAAATAGCTAATTGTGCCTAATACAATCATATCAGAAACAATAGTTTCTGTCCAATAGTCTCCCATTGTTGATTTTAAAAAAAGAATTGTACGTCTTTTAAAATCCACATTTTAGAAAAAATGACCAAATTAAGACACTGTTATATTAGTGAACCAAATTATGAATTCTTTACACCATCCTTACACTCCTATCAAACAACTGTTGGATATAGCCAAAACCAAAATTGACCATAATTTCACTTTTGACCAAGTGCTGCATGTTTAGTGTCTGAAGTTTGCTTTGTTAGATCTGTGCTATTAATATCAGGCCTTTTGCTACAACCAACGTTTTTAGCTAATAAATGTGTCGTAGAGTGTGTGAAACCTCTTCTACTTAAACAAGTCTATTTAAGATTGCATAACTCAGAATACGTAGATTGTGGCCAGTGTATAATGAATTGGCATGCAGTTTGCACAATCGCAACACAGTAAGGCCTATTGTTAGTTTCACCTGTAGCCTGTTATTAGCAAACCTAAAGAAGCAAATTCAAAATGCTAATCACATCTTGACTGACTACATTTTGACTGTAAATGTGGATGAACCATTGCTCTAAGTCACTGCTTGATGTAATAAATAGATGAATGGCTGTGCCTCTCAGCAACTGAAGTTTGGAAGACTCTGTGTGCTACGTGTAAGCGTGGAGCCCCTAGAGGAAGGTGCATCAGCGAGGGAGAAAAATCTTTTCCATTATTGGTCTGCTGAGAGATGTTTGAGCTGCACTTGTTGTTGATATTCTTATCCTCCCTCTGTTTTTTCCAACCTTTGGATCCGCCCCCCCCACGTATGTATAAAGTCTCTTGTTTTTCATTGGAACTTCTTACAGCCTCCATGGCGTCAGAGGGCACGAGAGCTTATTGCATCCCAGGGATTAAACATTTTAAGAATCGATTGCTAGAATTATCTGGAAACCATTTAGGCTGGGTTTACATGCTCATAAGTTGTAGCACATTTGTTACCACACATTTATGTCCATCGCCACTGAAAAGCAAAACCGAGGTTTGACTAATTTTCATGCACTTGCCTGAATCCTGCATGATTCTACATAATTTTTCAAGTCAATCACAGTGGTTTGGTGTGAAATGGCTTACTGTCTTTACTATCAAATGTTTTTAAACATTATGAGGACAGCCAGCTGTGTGTGCTTCTGGACCAGGATGTACTATGAGCAGAAATGCCAATCGCAGGCCAATGAAGGCACTGCGATGCTCTGGAAACCTTAGCCCGTGGCATTAATATGGATGTTACTTTGACGCATACCATCTACATACAATTGCAGCAGACCAACTACACACCTTCATAGCAATTCTACTGACTAACTTCCATTATTTGCACCATGCCACACTGCAAAAATGAAACAACAAAGAATTCAAGATGTTGACTTCATATTCCTCAGATTTCAATCTAATCAACTATCCATGGGATGCACTGCACCAACTAGTCCAATGCATGGAGGCCCAACCTCCCAACTTACAGGGCTTAGTGGTTCAGGAACTCACGTCTTGGTGTGAAATACCACAGCAGGAGGCAGGCGAACAAAGGTGAACATGACAATGCCCAGTGCTATTGGATCACAATGCAGAATCACAGTACCACAGTTTTTCAGACAGGAGAGAAAACACTTGAGCACGGCTTCTGTTTAGCCTAGAGTAGCAAAATGCCCCATGCCAGCACTCTACAGATATTTAAGTAGAATGACGGATCTTTACGATATTGTAAGGTCTGGAACAGGACATAAAGTGGAGTCTCGAGTGGAATCTAATGAACAGTCCCATCCAGAACACGACTCCAGGTTTTCCCTCAGACCAATTAGCCCGAGATCAGGATCACCTGAGTTTTAGTCACAGGAACTATATATATCCCCTTCTGCCATTTCTTCAGTGCGAAGTATACTTAGCCCTGCCTAGTTACCAAGCCTTTCCTATTGTGTTTTCTCACTCAAGTTATCGACCTGTTTCTGTTCCTTGGATTTTCCCTTTTTGATCATGGACTCACTTTGTTTGCTTTTCGGATTTCTGGCTTTTGAGCCCTTTGCTCTGGACTTGGTTTTTGCATTTTGCCTTACGGATTTTGTGTGTGGAATAAACATTGCATTTTTTCTAACTCTGCATCACAGATGTGCACAATAGGTAAGCAAGCTACACATGTCTGAGTTTTCAGATATATTATTAACATTGATATGATTCATTTTCTTTCAAGATTATTTTGCCTCTCAACACCCTGCATGTACTCCTCCACCATTAACGGATTTTTAAAAACCTGATAAAACTATGTCTTAGATATCAGACAGCGTAGGAATATCCATTTCTTGAAATAACTTTCTGTAAGGGAACTTTTAGAGCCACCTCTGTGAAGTATCCTGACTGGGTAAGTTCATATCAAACCCACTCGTTTTATATCTCAACGATTTCATTATGCCGCAATTTTGAAAAATTGATGGAATTTCTGGCTAACTAATTTCTTACTAGCAATTTGAGCAAATGCAAAATCAAAGGCTTTAAAGATACAATTACATTTGAATTGCAGTTTTATTTGGTGTGTCATAAAACTTGCTTTTGCTACATTTATACTTTCTGTTACATAGTTCACTCTCACCTTATGGTGCTACAAACAACACAGACTTTAATACACTTATTACATTGCTAATGTCAGAACCATCTTCACCTTCTAGTGATTGTACTTATTCCAGGTCCAGAGGCTTGATCATCAGTATATAAATACAATGTCATATTTCATTGTTTAAAAAAAGTAGATTTTCCACTAAAAACACATTGCATCTTAAGAAAAACAAACACTACTTAATGATTGTAGGCACTATCAGGGATATTTAGTGTCTTGCTTTGTATAGTAGCTGTAGTACATTTACATTGCTAATAGCTCCAAGCCATGTAGCTACAATTAGAGCTAGCAGCGAGGCAGTAACAAAGTATGTCAAAAACTGACAAACCTGTTTATTGAGCAATATGGGGGAGTTTTTCCACTGCACAAAAACATGTAGTGACACAAACAAGAACCAACCGAACTCACTCACAGACTGAATTTCACAGCCCTATCTGGGGTTGGAAACATTGTAGTAACCACTTGAAGGTGTCAAATCTGTTAGGGACTGCGCTTGCTAGTCAGCTTTTTAGCTAACATATGCACTGCTTTGGGTACATACACAAATAATGTCACCATTTCCTTTTAAACTGGTGCATTAACATTAGCAACCTTAAATACCATAGCTGTACTGACTGGAAATAAAATAGCATACTTTTCTGCAGTCACTCCACCTATGCAGAATTATATGGAGAATCACGCAAAGCTTCTATTTTTCTCTCTTGAATGAGCAAAACTATATATATATATATATATATATATATATATATGTTAGAGGTGGGCATAGAAAAAATTTTTTAACGGCGTTTGTAATCTTGGCGTTAATGGCGTGAACGCGCGCGAGACTCTCTCTATACTCTCTCTCTCTCTCTCTCTCTC
>JBBPDC010000149.1:20299162-20314961 GCA_037974485.1 Hemigrammopetersius urotaenia | reverse complement strand
GGCAGTTCTGAAGGCGAAAGGGGGTCAAACACCGTATTAGTATGGTGTTCCTAATAATCCTTTAGGTGAGTGTATAAGTAACATTCATTTTTGCTGAATGAATTCTGTACACACCAAATGTTAGGATCAAAGGATTATTGTCACTCTAGTGCTTATGTTGAACGTGTCAACAAGAATAGTCCAGAATTTTCCAAAATGAAATATTGTTGTATAATCTTATGTTAAAAATTCTGTAAAATTACTATTTGACATACAAGGCTTTGTTCCAACAGCAACCATCATCATTTATTTACCTTCCCTCCAGTATCACAACAACCTCTGTCTTTATTCTTGTAATCCTACTGAGAGACCACAGTGACAACAGTGTGACGCATGTTGGCTTTGAATTAAAAGCTTATAGGACATAACAGTAGCAAAAGGGTAATGGCTTATTGATGGGTCTGTTTTCCGGTAACAATCTGAATTTGGATACTGGATGTCTTCAATACAGTAAAGCTATTTTTTCAAATGTTTAATGTTACATGTCAATGCTGTAATATGTTTTGTAGTATCATTGTACATATATAAATTGTTATGCCAAATTTTGATACTTCAGTATCGAAGTCAAAATTCTGGTATCCTTGTAACTCCAGTGCATGCAAGAAGAAGGGTACACTACCACCTACATTTTTCATCAGTCCTCAGGCTGGTTGTTGCTGAATCTGTAACATTTCAGGGTGTCTGAGAATAGGCCCCATAGGCCCTAAACAGTGATTCTGTTCAGTGTAATCCCAAAGCAATCTTTAGAGTACTGACTAGACCTGCATGCAAGCAGTTTTCAGCTGGCTCAATTTGGCCTAATTACAACCCTGTATCCAACCACCTGCACAAACATAGACCACTCCTTGACTCGACTATTGCAAGGTGTCCAACTTAGTGCAACATAATTTAAACCTAAATCAGCCTAAAGTCTCTGGCACTTTATTAGAGACTCTTGGCTTGAAGCAACACCTCATTCCATTTGTTGATGCACAGCAATTTATCAGTGGTGAGTTTTTGACCACAGAGCTGCTCTTGGCTGGATACGTTTGAAATCTAGCATTGACCCTGGTGTGGGTGTAAAAAATTCAGCAAAACTGCTGTGTACCAGAACCACACACTAACATCTAAGTGTCACTGTGGAGCTGGTGGAATGGTCCACCACATAAATAATAGAGTACGGTGGGGAGATATACAGTATACTGTGCAAAAGAAGTGCTAACTGGTAATCTATGAGGTGTGTAGAGCTCATTGAGGGACCAAAGCATGGATGTACAAGGTGGAAGCTCTTTTAAGATTGAATAGTGTATATGGGGGTGTACTTATATTAAAAAAGTAAAGATTCTTTACACAATTTTGTCTTTTTTCTCATGTGAAATTAGTTATTGAACTGAGGAAGATACTTACACTGTTTCCCATCTTGTTCCATTGAGGACAGACTTGGACACTTTTATCATTGCACAAATTCATTTGATTGCATGGGTGGGTGCTGTTACAGCTATTGCTGGCATTATTTCTCTAGTCTTGAATTTATTCGGTCAATGTTCGGAGTAAAAGCTGAGAGCTAAGAAAGGCAAGCATACGTCCAACTCATAGAAGATCCACCCAAGCTGCCAAATCAAAAGATAAATTAGAAAAGGGCTAGTTTCAATGTAGTTAAGAGTCCATAAAAATATAATTATCCATTGCTATGGCCCACTCTTCAGAACCACTGCCAGGTAAAAGAAAAATTACATTTACACTGACCCCAGCTGCAGTCAATGAGCTAAGACAAGCTTGATGTCTGATGTTTGCACTGATGTTGATATTTCTCTGAAGCTCTAAGGCAAGTTTACAGGTAATGGTGTGCTCGAAACCACATGTACATTTACATTAAACATTTATACTATCAGTAGGGCTCGTCACACTCACACATATCTAAATGCACATGTCTACTGCCTGACTAACCAAGTACACTCCAGTGAACGTCTCTACCTTATACTCTAAATGCCTTATATTATATTACCCTGGACTTTCAGTAGCACCTGCACTTCACCTTCTGTTTTCTGCTATAACAGACACAGCTGTTATTGAATTTGATAAAGTAAAGTGGCCCCTTATATTCATGCGTAAATACACCACAGCACACAGTGTGAGCAACGTGAAATTCTTTCTCTGCATTTAACCCACTGACCAACTGAGGCTGCCACCAATTAGGGGCCCACCGGGAGCAGTGTGTTGAGACAGTACTTTGCTCAAGGGTACCTTAGTAATAACACAAATATGCCCTAACCACTAGGCAACCAGCTGCCCCTCATACGAGCTATAATTTATGCTGCTCATTGTGTCTTGTGAAAAATACATGCATGGAAAATGTATGCTATTCAGTTTGGAAAATGTACAACCCATATACTGCTGTATAGTGTACTTACTGTACTGTCTCAGATTTACATCCCTTTCACACTAATATTGCATTTCTGTGTTGCCTGTTTGTCCTATTGTTTCTGACATCCTTGGCACTTTGTTCAATGCTGCTAACTGCCTCTAGTGCAATAAGCACACTTATGGTGCAATATTAGTCACTCTGGAAAGTTTACATTCCATTCACACTATACCGTTACATTACTTAATCGTTACATTGTTGTGGTATCTATTTATTGCTTGTGTTCTTTTGCTTTTGCTCTCTGATGAATGCTGAATGCCTCTATATGTCACACTGTGGTCCCTTGCATCATCTCACTATGTCCGTGTACACAGCTGCTGATGACAATAAAGTGACCCTGAGCTTCGTTTGCAAAAAGGGTTCTTTTGTGGCATTACTTAAGGAACATTTTCTGGCACGTAGCTGTTGGTTTCATAGTTTTAGTGCATAAGTGAAGAAAGAAGAGCTTGGATGCAATACATGACTTGGCTAAACAACAACAAAAAGAGGAAAATCATATTATTGTACGTTTATTTTTTGTGCCTTTAATGTGCATGCTTGCCATTTTTCCTCATCCTAACTCTTATCAAAGTGATCTTATCACTTTGTTTTACAGCTTATTGTTCAGTAATTCTGTGGAAAAAATAGGATTGAGGAATGGAGTTCCTGGCCATTTAACGATTTCACTGCTGTATCCAGACATTGAATTGTTAATTGCTGCATGGATTTTTGGTTGTACTTAGTGGATTTTCACTTTATTTGACAAATGGTGATGTGAGTACGCAGTGTCAACCTACAGTTTGCTGATGAAATTTCAATCTAATTCTATTAAACTTGTAAATAAAGAAAAATGCATTAATGTAACATTTATAGCATCTTGTTTTGCATCTGTGTGGTGTGGTATATGTATGTGTGCGTGTGTTTTCCCCAGGTCCTCCTCTTCCTCCTCCTCCTCCTCCTCCTCCTCCTCCTCCTCCTCCTCCTTCTTCTTCTTCTCTCTCTCTCTCTCTCCCTCTCTCCCTCTCTCCCTCTCCCTCTCCCTACTTATTTTTCATTAGCATTAGAAACAGCTGCTCAGCAAAAAACATCAAAGCATCCTGCTTCTGGTGTGTATGTGTGTGTGTTGCCTCTGTGTACGTGTGTTTGTGTCCATGTGTACAACAGTTTCTCTACTTTACATGTCTGTCTCATAGGAGAGTTGATGATAATGCTATTCTTAGCCAAAGTGTACGTTTCAGTTAATGACATGTGAATAATTAGCACATTACACACTCAATATACATCTATCTTCTTCAACACATTCACACTAGAACAATGAATAATTCAGCTTATGCTATTTATAAATATACCCAGAAAAACAAAGTTCAGACTGTAGTCAAAATAACTCTTTAAATGCTCTTTGTTTTACAGTAGAATGCTGAGAATGAGATAAGTTCAAGAAGGTGGTATTTCCACTAGTTTCTGGCTGGCTTGTGACCACAGCTTTTGAATAATTCATACCACTTGCTTGAGAAAACTTACGTAATCCAGTAAAAAGAGCATCAACAGTGTTTGTGTGTGTGGCCAGGGTGGGTAACAGAACTTAACCTCTTTATCAGATTGTCTAACCCTCAAAATTTATATTTTAATATATAGTTATGCTGTCAATTGCAATAACATTTGATTTACATTCTGTATCCACCGGTTGAATTCTGATATTTTTTTATGTTATAAGTGTTGCAAAAATATAAGGGATGTTTTATATTTTTTAAAAGTAGACTGTGTTTGCATCAGTTTCAAATTGTAATAAAATGTCTCCACACCTGCTATGAGTGAAAAAATAATTTAAATTAAATTATGATTTTTGTTATCAATGCTAATAGCGGTTGCATCTAAGGGTTAAACTGTTAAAGTTCTCAGAGACTGATCTCTTCTCCAAAGCTCTAGCTCAGGCTGTAAGTTATATTTAGACTTTTTTTTCAACGCTGCTCTTATTGAATGTTTGGAACCGTTCCATACATTGATAATTAAATAAAGATACCGCCAACAAGTATAATGGCTAAAGCCCACCAGAGGAAAGGTTGATGATACCACTTTAAAAGTCAAATAAATTTATAGCTTTATTGCAAGGCTCCTTTTAAATGCGCTGATGAAACATGGGCCTGTGAAAAGTCAGGGCTGATAGTCAGTCACCTTTATGGATCACATCTATGGGTTCTCTTATTCGAACCATATTCATCTGTGTTGACCTTTACAGAAATAGTGTGATAAAAAGTTTGAAACCTACTTGAAATGGTGAGTGATGTTTGAGTTTTTAGTTTTGTGTAACATTTACAAGATATGCATAATAGAAACATACCTAATGATCATCTAGTTGCAATTATTTTCCACAGTTGTTAGCTTTCATAATCATCACAACATCACAACAAACAGAGGATGTATTGAGGCACTTTCACTGTGTTGAGGCAAATACATGCTTATTTAAGCTTGAGATCTAATAATAAATAATGGGGCAGCTTTTGGCCTGGTGGTCAGCGAGTTGCCCCACGTTATCAGAAGGTTGTCGGTTCAAATTCCACCACTGATGTACCATTGAGCAAGGCAACTTCCCCACACACTGCTCCCTGGGAGCTATGTCCGTGGCTGCCCGCTGTCGCACTTGGTGAATGGGTTTAATGCAGAGAAAGAATTTTACATTGCAAAGTCAGTGCTGTGGGGTAGTGTGTTCACGCCTGACTATAAGGAGTCACTTTACTTTACATTACTTTACTTCTATCATCAGGTTTGTTTTACTAAATGTCAACAACCAAGAAACAAGCAGTCAGTTTTCCATTCTAGGAGATTCCTAATTTGGAGTTCACGACATTTTCGACATCGGATAAAGAGCAATTAAATCTTTATGGAGAAAATCAAGCTCTACTCCTGCTTTTTGTATGTTCTTCAGTGTGAGAAGACTTTGGGTCTAAAAGGAGGAATCACTGAATTTGTAGTTGGGAAGAACTCGGATGGTGAGAAGAAATAAATGGAACTGACGTCTAAGACTGAACTCTACAAGAAATGAGGAAACATCTCCCTGGAAAATCCAGCAGGAAAACTAAAAGTCTCCTGAAATGGCAGCTTTAAATGCAAATGATGGACAATAATAACGAAACTGTCACGGCTCGGCCAGTGACCGTTAGGGGTCACTGTTTTGTTTTGGGTTTCTGGGACTTTTATTTTGGCATTGTTCTGCTTTTTGTGTCACGTGTTTTTGGTTGCCATCTGTTTTGTGTTCTGTTCATTGATTTCTGGGAGTATTTAAGTTCTGTTTAGTACTGACCAGGTTGTCAGTCAATCGCCTCACTTACGCCTCATGTCGCCTTATTTCTCGCCTCGTTTTACCCCTTGTCTGCCAGAAACATTATATTTTACAATATATTTCATTGCTAAGACTCTTTGTGTGAATTTTGCATGATACTGAATGCAGCAGATAAACATGAGTTAAAGTTTTTTGATTTTCACTCATGTGACTGACCTACTTAGTCCAGGCCTAATTAGTACTATGTAAACAGGCCCTCGACTGACTTTTCAATGCTTACAATCACACACCTTTTCCATGGGTTTGAAGTTGTTGGAACTTCTATATAAATTCCTTTGGGTGTTTTTGATGTTTGTGAGAACTGGCTTGTATCATTTGCCTGAATGGTTTTAACCTTCCTCTGCTTTAGTATTTTCCATTCAAATTAGTTTTAATGAAATAGATTTGGAAATGCATGTCCCTTCACAGGAGCCTTTTGCACTTCAGGAGGAGGCACTTTAGCAAAGGCTTTACGAGCCCATTCCAACATTTCCAAAAGGCCCTTAAGGTTAAGAGGTACATCACTACAGTGAAATATGAATATTGCCTCATTTTAATTGCCTTCATTTAGATTAAAAATTCAGTAAATTGTGAAGGGCAGGGGAGCCATTCAAGAAGGGTGAATATGCACATAGACACACACACACACACACACACACACACAAACACACACATGCACACACACAAACACAAGCATCCATTCTGACACACATCTCTCTCTCTTTCTCTATCCCTTGCGCTCTGTCTCTCTCCCTCTCTCTCTCTCTCTCTCTCTCTCTCTTTCTTTTTCTCTCTTTCACTACCAAATGGGTGCGCCAACCCTAAAAAGTGTACATTTTTATTGTCACCATCAAACACTTTGCTTGATCACTTTTGTTTCAAACATTTCATTCAGAGGACAATGCTGCCTGCAAAATGGATTAGTCTGAACATTCAGTTCCCAGTTTTAGTCAAACACTCAATTGACACAGTTTTTGTGCTCTGCATAATTTACTTCTCCAAAGTGTTTGAACCCCTACAGTTATCTGTGTGCATATTAAAATACTGCAGCTTTTTCACAATCATCTGTGTTCTAAAATCTGTCAACATATGTGCTACTATAAATCCTCAGAATGCTCAGCAAAGTGTACAATTTTGAGCATTTTCATTTAACGATTAATTTAAATTTTCCAAATATTTGTTTAGAGTAGTGTTGATTAAACAAAACCGATACAATTTACAGTCCAAGTAATGTTCTATAACGAACATTTTTAACAGCATATAGGGCAATACACATTTACCAAATGATTTAAGACATTCTTGCAAATATGCATTGAAATGTACATTTTAAGTAAAACTTCAGGTACTATAAAATACAGTTTAGTGAATGAGATGAGCAGAGGTATGACAAGTTATAAGAATAAGGAGGCTGTTTATTGTTTGCCTTCTGTTATCTGTCGTCTTGTTTGTCTACATCTGCCCAGCTGAATACAGCCTAAAAGAATGTGTGATATGTTAAACAGACTGTTTTTCACTTCGTCATTAGTGGTCACCGTTTTAAGAAAAGTGTAGATCTGACTCTCAGGGTGGGCAAGATTTGGAGAGTATCTCATCCATGTTTGCTTTTCTTTTCTCATTTACAGGTGCTGAGGGCGAAACTCAAATCATGTAGCCCCTTCTTTGTGCCGGGCTAAGAATATTAAATCTGGCTGTGTGTGAGTGTGTTTTTGACTATTTAGGGGAACCAAAGCCCCCAGGATGGCACAAATGGCTTTTCTTATTGAAAAGAAGAAGCACAAACAGCCCAATTTCCTAACTTTCCACTCCTTTTCATTGGTCGCCCCCTACTGTTTAATTCCTTATATTGCATCCCTATTTTGCAATTATTACTTTTAAGTATATTCAGTAACCACTCTGAGACTGATACATAAAATCTGAAATCTACAAGACTGCACTTGTGCAATACTTATGTGTTACTCCTTTTTAAAATCCTTGGTTTGTAAGGTCGTCACCCTAAACCTTTTTATTCAGTCACCATTTAGACCACAATGTAAACTTAGTTACTCTTACATTATACTTACTTAGTTACTCTTACATTATACTTACTTATTTACTCTTACATTATACTTACTTAGTTACTCTTACATTATACTTACTTAGTTACTCTTACATTATACTTACTTAGTTACTCTTACATTATACTTACTTATTTACTCTTACATTATACTTACTTAGTTACTCTTACATTATACTTACTTAGTTACTCTTACATTACTTCTACATTAAAAGTGTGTAACAAAATATGCTTAAAGCAAAATTATGAGCGACACAAATTTGTTTTAGTAGTTTTCTATTCCTATTTATTTGCCCCTTTAAACAGAAATGTCATATATGAAAAGATACACGATATTATGCTTATGCTGATATATTTTTAAAATGTATCATTTTATATTAATTATTTAATACATGAGGACATATATGTTTTTCAATTCCTTGGAAAATTCTTTGCTTTTTCTTGCTTTGCACTATGCATTCCCACCCATTGACTCAAAATAAAGACTAATCCCGGCCTTTTCCTGTTATATTTGTTTTAAAACCTCCTTCTCCGTGCACCTCCTTCCATCCTCTCCACACTTCCCACCCAAAGCCATGTTCATTTTCTTTAGAGACAAAAGTTCACCCCATGGAAGCCCAAGGAATCTCCCAGCAGTGGGTTTTTTGGGGGGCTCCCTGCTCTGTGACCCCTGACAGGGTGACATCCTGCATGCTGAACTTTATGACTTCAAAGCGTTCATCCCCCACAGGGGTTTCTACATACTGTGCATTATAAAGCCAATCCTCTTTCCCTTGACTTTCTTAAAGGCGAATATGAATGACCCCTCAGTCATTTAGGTTTTGGGAAGGGGGCAGTTTAAGGCCTTACACCCTCTACTGGCCAACAGTGAAAATGCTTTATCAAGTTAATTACCTTTATATTTATATTTATGCAGATTCTAATTGTAATTTTAATAAAAGCCAACATTGTAATTAGAAAAATGCGGATTCTAACTTTTTAATCCATGGATGTAAGATGAAAAGGAAATATTTTCCGATGCAAAATCCATGGCCTATATTTGGCTGGTGACGAAGTTTTCCTCAAACAGTGATGCAGTGATTCCCAGAAGTGTGTAGTATTTGGTGATGGCCACTGGTTAAGCATTATGGACCCTGCTGGCCACAGAGCTTTGTTCAGTCATTTATCTCAGCCTCCTGCCACCGCTTGACCTTTTGGAGGTCTAGAGCTACTCCCTGCCTGTCGACAAAGCAAAACTATGGCCGGGAATGTTATATCGTAGCAACGACTCTGTCTCTGAACAATATACAACCACAGGCTTAAACAAAACAGAAACAAAAAAGGTTAATTATTTTTAAACATGGGACATATGGCTGGTTATGAAAATACAATAAAATCTCCTTAAGTGAAAGTACATTGGCCAACATAGGCCTAAAGTCCAGAAAAATTTTATAATAAAATGGACTGTCCAGTAAATGTCAACAATAAAAAGATCCATAGGCAAGCAGTGTAAGATACCAGGCCAAAAAAATTGACTGTTCAATAAAGATCAAAATGAAAGGTGACCTGAAATGATATAGATCACCAGATCAAAAAAATATGCAGGCCCACCAGTGTGCCGCTGACAATGATGGATGTGGCGCATGTGTGAAAAGGACGACAAACAGACATCACCTCATTTCCACAATGTGTGTGTGTGTGAGGAGACACAGGAGGGGCAAGCCACTCACTTTTTTGTCTTCTCTTCAAGAGCGCCATAAAACAAGGCTGCTTAATTGGTGCTCTATAAAATTAGCATTTGCAAACGCAGTAGATTTCCTCTGTGCTCTGCGGCTGTTGTCTGAGTGGACGACCTTTATTCACCAGCAAAACACTCACACTTTCTGTTTTTGTGCCTCAGTTTTATTGTGCGGAATGACTGTACCTTCTCTCTTTCACTCCTCCCTCTGTTTAGTCACGCTTCGTTCCGATCCGTTTTTAAATGCTCTCTCTCTGGCTGAGCCATGACCTCTATGACCCGTACATGCGGGTAATGATTAGCACCAACACTGCCCATCAAATGTCTAAGGACACCAAATTTCTTCACTGTTACTTTTATTTTAAAAAATGATTGGGAAGATTTTGTTAGCAGAAAGCAACTAGGTGCTAATGCTTGGGGTGTATGTAGCTTTAGCAGTTAGCTTCATGTTCATCAAAGCTTGTTCCCTGGGTTGTAATTAATGATGAGCAGTCTAATCATTACAAAACACTGTTGTAAAAGAGCTTTTACTGTTAAAAAAAATGGATACCAGAGTGAATGCAAATAAACATTAACACAGGAAACAGTAAGAATGTCATTGACATCTATGATAAACTAGGCATTGCATCGTTCTGTAGTAGGCTATACAAATAAAACTGCAACAGTTTAACTTTAAAAAGGAGTTCGGGTGGTTTTTTTTAACCAAAAAAGAAAGACAGATTTAGTTTCCCAGAATGCTCAACAAATTTACTGCAAAACCAAAAAAGCACTGCATGCACCCGCTGTTACCTGTAATTGCTCACTTATATCAATTTCAAGGCACTAATAAACTTTTCACTCAAAAATGATGAGATGCATTGTTGAACCTGTAATCTAAATTGAACTATTGCCCTTTCTTTTCCATCCTGTGATTTCTCAGTATGTCTGTTCTTCTCTCTCTCCAGATGGGTAAAGAGCTGTTAGCTTCTGACTTTACCTTCGTCTTTACGATCCCCCATAAACCTGTATTCATATTTAATTCTTCCAACAGCTCAGCAGACTGCAGGCACTAATGACCCAGAGCAACAAAGCAACACACACACACACACACACACACACACACACTAGCTCAGACCTTTGGCATATGAAAATTGTTAATAATTGTTAGAAGCTTATTCTGGATATTATTCTGGAAATGATTCTTTAGGATGTTATTATGTGTTGAGAACATGATTCTATACCTCAGTAGTATAAATGCACACACACGTGCACACATGCACACACACACACACTGTACTTTCCTCTCTCACTTAGAATTTGTATACACATGAATACTCTCTCTTTTGCTTTCTTTCTATTGATATAGTCACACTTCTGAACAGTTGTCTTGTCAGTGTAGCATAGCTACCATTGTTTGGGCCGACACACTCGCTTGCTTTCTCTCTCTCTCTGTTCCTCTCTCATTCTTTCTTTCTGTCTTTTTTCTTTCTCATTCTCTGTCTCTTTCTTTCATTCTCTCTCTCTCCTGTTCTCTATGGTTAAACAAGACTCATTTATTCTGGAGTAAATCTGTCTTTCTGTCACTTGGACACGAGCGCCATCCAGGGCCTTTTGTCTCAGCCTCTTAGCTCTGCTTGTGTTCTCTTGCCATGACAACCACCATGCACACACATACACACAGCCCAGGTCCCATCTGTGACTGGCCATGAGCCATGTGTCCATCATTCAAAAGTTTGTAATTGCTGTTTTCATTAATCCACTACTGTGACTGTGGAACTGTATCCAACAATACTGCAATGTTAGATTTGCAGGATGCTGTATAATATACAATCTGTATAATGAAGTATTACAAAAATGCATGACTGATCTTGTATATATATATATATATATATATATATATTCATCATGAGTGCAGCATCATGATATTAAATAGATTAAACAGTTGCAGCTTGTAATTTATGATTCCCATATATATGTGAGGGTGTATGTAAGGAAACTTTGTTTTGTTTGAAGAGTGAATGCATCATTTAAAATTCAAAATAACTAACAATGAATTTTAAAACTTCTATTAAAAAAAAGTCAATGATTGCTATGGCAATGAATTTCACACTCTTGGTCAGTGGTGTATTTGTGGGGTGAACAGAGTTAATAAAGGCCACTCAAAGCCGTTCTATTGTTTTTGGCACTGTGCCAGAGTGTTCTCTCACCCACTTGTTGACCCAGAGGTCATGGCGCAGAAAGCAGCCTGCCATGGTGCCCACTGTACCACTGTCTCGTTCTGTACTGATTAACGACAGACGTGTGTGTGTGTTTGTGTGTGTGTTTGTGTGTGGGGGCGAGTAGGTGGATGATTTAAATGTGATCTGAGGCACTGATGGCATTTGACTTCAATTGCCTTAAAGAAGTGAAGCCTCCTACGCCTCCAGACTCTTCTTCTTACATTTGTGTCAAACTATGTTTAGAGGTATGATGTGTTGTCTCAATAGGGATAAAAATGTATTATAGAATTAATAAATAACAATTGTGCAGTTACATTTAAATTATAATGTTAATGGATTATAAAGAAAAATAACAATAATAACTATAAAGTTTAGTGGAATAAATGGAATTAATGGACTTGGTAAATTATGACTTGCAGAACAGACCTGCCATAGTTATAGTCATAGTTATAGGATATCATCACTGCCAGAACAAAAGTTCATGCCTCCCAAAAAGTAAAAAAAAAAAACTTTTACTATGTTAATGCAACAAATTTGAATTATGTGCAAATATGTAGGTACAGATACTACTAATAATTATTTTCTATTACAGCTTGGCTTTCATTTCTGGCCATCTGTTTCTTGGTCATAGACTAAAAGAACTTTTAAGCTTTTCAAAATGCAAAATGTAAACATTGAATTGTGTTTATATGCCACGTCAAATAAAAGAATTACTCCAAAATTTCTTGGAAAAAAATTAGCAATGTTAAAAGAATAGAAGGAATGTTAGTTGGAATGTTCTTCCTTCTGCTATACCCCTTCACTCTTTATTTGAGATACAAGGCTGTTGATATATTTGAGCTTCTAATAAGTAATTTTACAGTAACTCTCATTTTGGAGACTTAGAGCTGTCTTTCTTTCTGACTGAAACCTGTTTAGACCACTCTACAGTAAGTGATGTATTGAGAACTTCCAGAAGGCCTAGACTGACTTTCTTTCTCATAAAATTAGTGTTTGTAAATCAGAGTGTATTGTCTTGGTTTATTCCTCACTTTCTAATAACCATTTTAATCAAGCATTTAGTTACACTTCTTCATTCCATTACCAGTGAAATAAGTGCATTACTACAATACTTTCCAAGTTCAAAAGCAACAATCATGATGACTCTGTTCAAGTAAATGAACTGAAAGCTACAAACATTTACTTCCCATTAATCTTTAGGCCTTCAGTGCAGGTCTGGAAGGCTCTGAAGGCACTTCATTGATGAAAAAAGATAGAAAACATAATATTAGGCAAGTTTAACACAGCTGATCTGTTTAAGTGTCAAAAAGCCACTTTGAATTCTAATGAAGAGATCAAGTCTTGGTTTCTTTTGTATGGATGTTCACATGTGCTCACAGACACACACACACACACACACACACACACACAGCAATGACACAGTGACAGAAGTGTTACAAACACACAGATGGTCACGGTTACAAAGAAGGGGCACACTTTATAAAAGTCATACAAAAGAAAAAAGGAGACAGAGAGAGGGGGAAAGAGAGAGAGAGAGAGAGAGAGAGAGAGAGAGAGAGAGAGAGAGAGAGAGAGAGAGATGTTCTATTTGAGTGCTTTGACAATAGTTCAACCTTCTCCTTTATTCTCTTCTTGTTTAACTAACAGAGCAGGAGCAACAGAGTGAGAGAGAGAGAGAAAAAGAGACAGAGCATTGTATTTTGTGTAGAAATATTTTCTATTGTCTGCTTCCTTCTTGACCAAGATGCTACTAGAATTATTAAGTTTCACACAAAAAGTACAAATAATACAAATAAAATACACACACACACCTTTCTGTCTTTATCTATCTATCTATCTATCTATCTATCTATCTATCTATCTATCTATCTATCTATCTATCTATCTATCTATATCTATATATATATAGGCTACAGTGAAACTTAACAATGTTTATAATAATAAGTGTTTATTTCACCTTGTCAAAGAAGCACAAGGCCTCCTTTCCCGGCTGCATTTGAATTTTGGGTACAATTGAAAATACACACCAAATATTCAGAATAAAGGAAATCCAATAAAGGAAACTATTTTTCAATCTTTTAGTACAAAAAAAAGAATCTAAACATTAAAATAAAATAAAAAATATTTGAATACTTATTGAACTTGAATATTTTGAATAAACACATTTTGCAAAACTAATTTAAAATTTTATCCTTTCAAGGCTGAGGTGATTTTAATGAGGAAATTAGCAGCTGACATTTTTAACACACATTTTCTTTATTTCTGTCTTTGATACATTAGCAAGATCCTCCTGCCACAAAAGGAATGCTTAACATTTTCATACGTTTTCTCATTTTTGACATCAGAAACCATAAAGTGACCTGAAAATAAAGTGGTGCCAATGAAATGTAGGACTGAAGAACAACAACTCTGAACGTGTACGGGTGAAAGAAATAACTTTCTGCATTCAAATAAAAGCTCCACACCCTCCACCCGCGCCCCCTCCTTTTTCTCCTCCATCCTAGTTTGTCCTGTGATTTATGATGTTGCAGACACTTGAATAAAGGTTTTATAACAGACAACCTGCTGGCACACTTTTCACTCTGCTCTCTCTCTCTCTTTCTTCATCCTCTCTATCTAACTCTGTCTGTTAGGGAAAGTGATTGAGCTCATTAGTGATGGTTGTAAAGCACTTGGGGCAATTCTGTGTGTGCTTGTCCTGCTGTACTTAAAGTAATGCCACTGTTTTAGCTGGCCGTAGGTTAATAAATCACAGAGTGCTTTAATGGAGCTCAGTTACACACACACACACACACACACACACATGCACAAACACACACACACGGCACATGTTCACTACAAATGTCCAGAATTATCCAGACAATTCCATCCAGAAAATTTAGCTACTTTGAGAAACATACATTGTTAACACTGGTGTTCAGTGCAGTTTGCATATAATCTCCATTAAAAGCTTTGACCAAGTGAACAGAGTCGCTGCACACAAGCCCAAGGTCCATGCCCAAAACTGATATACATATGGACGTAAAGCTCCACAGCACTGGCCTATGCAGCATTGGAACTGCGTTCTCTGAAGTGATGGAAATTTTGAAATAAGTTAAATGTGTTGTGTTTGTAATCCAGAACTAATCATGCAATATCAGTATCTGACCTCACTGATCAAATTCTCACAGCAATTTCACAACATCTAAAGCCTTCCCAGAGGAGAAGTTCCTACTGAAGAAAACTTCCCCTCTTGATTTCATGATTTCATCTACCCTTGAGTTCGAGAGAAATACTGCAGTGTCTACAAACGTTTGGACATATAATATGTACACACTAGGGCATTAAAACAAAAGACTATAGAGGCACGAGTCGACGCCCCCTGAGAGAAGTCGACTAGTTGTGTGTGTTTTTTTGCTCTCTCTCTGCCCTCAGTGTATGCAACGCAATCTCTGTCAAAACATGCGTTTCTTGGTTTAACCAATTATTATAGTCCCTTCATAAAAGGGGCGGTACCGTTGGCGGGAGGGGAATCTAAACACGAGACCAGAGACATGCAGCAGAGAGGATAGACACACATCACACATCACTGCCCATCACATGTGAGTTAATACCCTACATTAAAAGAAAAGTGTTGTGAGAAGCACTGAAGGAGATTATCTCTGTGAAAAAGGTTCTGAACCCCAAACACTGTTTGTTCATGTTCTAAACTGGGATTATAGAGGGAAGGCTGAAGAGAATCTCTTCACTGATCCTCCAAATAATTATCTTTATTGGGGTCCTGTAATCCTGTAAAAAAGTATCAGCACTACTTAATTACTAAAGTTATATTATAATGATAGTTATTTATATCCATTAGTGCATTAGTAGTGAATCTCTTGAACCTTTTCATTAACAAACTTTTGAGTTTTTTGTTTCAGCAGAAGGCTTTCTTTTCCCTTTCCATCACAACAGGCCTGTGTTCCTTTAAAAAAGGCTTCAGAGGGTCTTTTAATAGCAGAATAGGTGGAGTAACAGCCTAGTTACTATGTAGTGGGCAATACATTAAAAGAAAAGTGTTGTGAGAAGCACTGAAGGAGATTATCTCTGTGAAAAAGGTTCTGAACCCCAAACACTG
>JBBPDC010000149.1:20262439-20284208 GCA_037974485.1 Hemigrammopetersius urotaenia | reverse complement strand
ACCTGCTAATGTGAGTTCTTCCCTGAATTTCACTGAACTTCATACCACAGCAGAAAACCAGCTGGAGGTAAAGAACACGGAAGCTCAAGCAAAAACAAGTGGAGAGCATCCTCACCTCCATGAGTCTGAGACCAGGGATGAGCAGCCTGTGGGTGAGTACAGAACAGAAAGATTCCAGGATACAAACACACCTTGACATTACATCAAACTGTGCAGGAATGAAGAACAGCTCAGTATCAGCATTAGTCTGTCCAAGAAAGACCATCTCACACATCCATGTGTTCCTCTATCCCGACCTACAAACTGATTTCAACAAATAACAGCAAATCAGCCCTAACGCTAAATTCTTCTCCTTGCAGAAAAAGACATGATCAGGAAAGTGGACGCTGAAGCTCAGCATGAAGCCCATGAAAACACATACAAACACAATCACACACACACATACAAACAATCACACACACATACAAACACAATCACACACACACATACAAACAATCACACACACATACTAACACAATCACACACACATACTAACACAATCACACACACACATACTAACACAATCACACACACATACTAACACGCACACACACACACCTACCTATATACTGACCAGTGACCCCAACATCTCCAGCTGCAGCAAAAAAGAATAAAAAAGTAACTGCATCAAAAATGTTGCTGATTCATTTTAAAACAGAAATTAAAACAAACCTTAAAGGCTTTAATCTCCACTTTCATGGTCCGGTCCAATAAGTCAGCAGTGGGACTGCATCATCCCTAAGGGCTTACCCTTTATTTTGTTTAAGAGGTGTCCATCTAGGCAAGAAAAGTGTAGATTGTAGATTCAGAGGTTCTCAGGTTCTCAGGAAAAAGGGCTGACGGGATTCTGTGCCGACCCAAATTTACCTGTCCGGCCCAATTTTTCCAGTCCAGCCCTGAGACGAAGTTTGGCCCGGAGTGCAAGTTGCTAAGAAACTCTGGGGATCCATTCAGATCAAGACTCAAGTTTTGAGAGCAGCTTCATACTGGAGCACCTCCAATCTGCTGGTGAATCAGAACCCCACACTGCAGCTCACCTTCCGATGGACAGTGGAGGTGCAGAGCATTTCAGCTACACTCTGGGCAACATGCTTCCATCCCTTCCTCTTAAACCATTTGTGTCGTTCGAAATTCACTAAACTAATTTACTTACCTATTGTATTTATACCCAGCATTTGTGCATCTAGAATAGAGTATTTGATCATGTTGATCTAAAGACTGTGTTACCAAAATTTGATCAACATGTCAAATGTGCAACAAGCGGGGGAAACACCTTGGACTGTGTCTACTCCAACATCCCTAAAGGATACAGAGCATACCCCCTCTCACATCTTGGCCAGTCTGACCATATGTCATTGCTGCTAACCCCCGTGTATAAACCCATTATCAAAACATTCAAGCCAATCACAAAAACAGTTGTGACATGGCCCCAAGACTCATCTCTACAGCTCCAGGACTGTTTCCAGTGTACAAATTGGGATGTTTTCTATGACCTGGATGTAGAGATCTACACCACAGCTGTCCTCAGCTACATCAAGACCTGTATCGAAAACATTACGAACACTAAGAGCATCAGAGATTTCCCAAACAGGAAACCCTGGATGACGAAAGAGGTCCAGGTTCTCCTAAAAAAACGCAATGCAGCATTCAGATCAGGAGACAGAGTGAGGTACAGCATAGCCAGACACAAACTAAAAAAGGGTATCAAGGGGGCCAAAGCAGCATACAAGGAAACCATTGAGGAGCATTTTAAAAATAACAATGCAACACAGATGTGGAATGGGATACAACACATAACAAACTACAGATAAAACCGTGTGACATCTACTGACAGCTCTACCAGTCGCACAGAGGAACTCAACAGCTCCTTTGCACGTTTTGAAGCCACATGGGGTGAAAGCAGAGAGGCATCCATAACCACTGCCTCAGACTGACCACTGATACTGCAAACACACGAGGTGAGACAAACCCTTAGCTTTGTGAATGTTAGGAAAGCTGGAGGGCCAGATGGTATTCCAGGGCGGGTGGTCAAAGACTGTGCATACCAACTTGCACAAGTATTTACAGACATTTTTAACCTTTCACTGGCCCAGGCTACAGTACCCACCTGCCTCAAAACTGCTACAATCATACCAGTGCCCAAACAGACTAACATCACCTCCTTGAATGATTATAGACCAGTAGCACTCACTTCTGTTGTCATGAAATGTTTTGAGAGGCTTGTTATGAAACACATCAAAGCTAGTCTGCCGATAACCTTGATCCATATCAGTTTGCATACACAGCACATAGATCAACAGAGGATGCCTTCACACAGCACTAGCACACCTTGACCAGAAGGGGACATGTGTCAGTTGGGGCAGTTGGTAGACTAGTGATTAGGGCAATCGCCCTGCGACCAGAAAGTCTGAGTTCGATTCCCAAGACCGCTAGGCACCGCTGAGGTACCGTCCCCACACACTGCTCCCCGGGCGCTGTGTTCGTAGCTGCCCCGCTTCACTTGGTGAATGGGTTAAATGCACAGGTTGAATTTCGTGCTGTTCACACTGTGTGCAGTGGTGTGTTCACGTATGACAAATGGTCACTTTCATGTCAGAATGCTATTTATTGATTACAGCTCTGCGTTGAATACCATTCTCCCCAGCAGACTGGTTGCCAAACTGCAAGATCTGGGCATTAGCAGCTTCGCTTGGTGAATGGGTCAAATGCAGAGAAAGAATTTCACACTTTTCACACTGTGTGCTGCTGTGGTGTGTTTACACGTGACTACAAAGCACCGCTTTACTTTCCTTTACTGAGTCGCCACACTATTAGAGCACGGGCTCAAGTCCCAGTACAGTGTCGCCCTTCACTGTCGTTTCCGTCCAGACGAAGTTTGACCCTCCTCAGCCGCCGTAGTCCTACAATGAAAGTGTATACTTTATTCATGTTTAATTGTCATCGTGTGTCTTATCTCGAGCATAACGCAACGCACGTTCATTTTAAACGTGTTTAAATGTGTTTGCTGCGCCTTACCGTCGTGTCATTTACTCTAATCCTGCTTTGGGGACTCGGTGGTGACGTCGAGGTGTCGATGACGTCATGCTGTGAAGATGGCGGAGGGGTGAGTGTTTTTGGAGAGTCCAAATTATTTTAATTTTCCCAAGAAAACACGTCTAATGTTCGCCACTGCACCTTCGAACCGATGTGAATAAAATCTGGTGTTAGTGCTGAAGCGTTCGGGGTGGTGTTTGGTGATCAAGGAGCTGTAGTTTGTTGTTATTTTTGGTTTCTGTGCTACGTGGAGCGGGTTTGTTTACAAAAACAGCTGCGCTAGGCTAAGAGGGACTAGCCAACACAGCACAGGAGACCACCCTCTAAACACGACATCTGTTACACTTTCCTGAAAATTAGTATGAATTAACATTTCTTCTCGTCAAAATGAAATTCTCTGTCCTTTATATTTGACAGCTGTCACGTGTAGCTGAAAGGCACCTTTTGTGATAACAGCTATATGCACAGGCTAACTACAATAACTAGTTTGACTTCTTTTTCTGAGTTCTTTTGTCACTATAAGCTGTTTAGGGGTTGTATTATAATCTAAGTTGTAGATTATAGCGGCGCAGCGTTGTTTAAAAACAAACTTATTAAAGAAAACAAACGCATAAAACTGTAAGACGTTGAGTCTGTCTAAACGTCATTTGTAATTTTAATCTAGTAATTGTTATGGTAATCTTGTGATATCAGATATTAACACAGATTTTACATACAAGGATTAGACTGTACTAGATATCTTCGTCCTCGAGCGCAACGTAATATTTTGGATCGAGTACATTAGTAGGTGCCGTTAAAGAACTACATAGCTAGCTCTTAAAGCTTTTAAAGCCCTAACTCGACTTTAAATGTTGTTTATGCCAGACATCTTACAGAATTGTTTCGTTACGGTTTTAATGTGTGATGTTAGCACTGACAGGGAGGCTAATGCATGTGACAATGTGTGTTGATCACAGGGAAGGAGGCTGGTGGGGAGGCTGGCTGCAGCAAAGCTACCAGGTCATCAAAGACAGAGTGAGTATCCAGTGTGGTCTTAAAGGGCCAGCACACTTGGGTCATTTCCTGCTTTCAGCTCTGATCTAAGTAATTGGCTTTAGAGCCTAGAAACTGTGTTTTTACTGTAATTTCTAATGCGTAGTCAGTTGCTGAGAGCTTGTTTTTGTGGACTAAGTTTGAAATTGCAAACTAATTCTGACAAGTTTATACAGAATCTTTTTTACAGGAGTGCTGTATTGTATACTGAAAGCGTTTGGTTTGTTTTATGTAATAGTTTATCAAGGAAGCAATTCTGTTATATCTCTTTAGTCATATTGCTTGCTGAACATTCTTGGCAACAACTGATTTCTGTCTCTACAGTCATCCGAAGCATACGAGTTCCTTAAGCGGGATTTAACGGAGTTTACGAATGTTGTGCAGCATGACACTGCATGCTCCATTGTTGCCACAGCAAGCGCTGTCAGGAACAAACTGGCGGTATGTGTTTTCTGATGGGTTATGTATTTGTGGCAAAATATTTCAGAGAGTACCTGTTACCTGCTAGACTTTTTTATTTGAATGAATGTTAGAATTCTTTAGTTTAACACACTTGGAAGCTTTGTAGTGACGTGACTCACCAGTGACTTGAGTTGCTCTTCAGAGAGTCTGAATCTTTACTTTATAGGTGGAAGGCTCATCAGAGACCACAGAGAAGGTGAAGAAAAGCATCTCCAATATCCTGGGTGTGATCACAGACACGCTCGCCCCGCCACCCGATAAGACCATTGACTGTGATGTGATAACGCTGGTGGCCACCCCAGCTGGCACTACAGAGGTTTACGACAGCAGCAAGGTAAAACCACAGTGTCAGTAAATTCTAAGTCAGTTTACCCTTAAAGTATGTGCATAATAATATGCAACAACCGAAAAAATACATGGTGAAACATGAATAGTCCTAGTGATTAAGCTATTTTCAGTAATTAAAATAAATAAAATATTTAAAGTTAAAATAAATGTAGTTCTGTACCAAGAATGGATTAATATTCATTGAATATACAGGTTTAGAACACTCAAAAGCAACTAGTTTAAATGAATCACAATTTCACCTGCACGTCTGCTTGTATATCTGTGAAATCTAAAAGTGTGTCTTGTAGGGAAAGTGTAGCAACTAATTCTCATATTTGTCAAAAAAAAAAACACATTTAACAGTATGTCACTAGGTATATTAGTATATTATTTCAGAAGAAATGTGTCTTTATTAAGGTAATGAAATGTATTTTTAATTTTTGCTATTTCTTTTGGGGTCACTATGTTCGTGTAGTGTGTGTGGTTGACTTTGTTGTGCTGTTCTCCAGGCTCGTCTCTACAGTCTACAGGCAGACCCTGCAACATACTGCAATGAACCTGATGGTATGTCTCTCAGTCTCTCAGTCTCTCTCTCTCTCTCTCTCTCTTACTGCTGTGCTTGTCTTTTTTAAATTCCATGTTAATTGCTTGCTCATTTGGTTAAACCATGTGTGTTCTAAGCAAATTGCTTCAAGCCATCTGTTATGACTATAAAATGCTGTTAACAGAAGGTGTTGTGAATGAGGAGTGGGGTCTAAGCGTAGATTTAGGTTTAGCTCAGATAAATTTGACTGTTCACAGTGCTGCACAGATGACTTAAGTACCTTGAGGATAGCCAAATAAATGAAAAATCACACAGGACAAGATTAGAGCCTTATTTTGTTTTTAACTGATAATTTCTACTAACTGAGCTAGTAGAAAGATAAAGAAGAATAAACAAAGTTACATTTTGGTTACTAACAGTGCATTTGTGCTCTTATACACATTTAAATAGTTACCAATGTAGAAGACCATGATATTTTAATTGCCTGGACAAATAAAGTTATGTTTATGATTACATTTAAGTTAGATATATACTTAGATACTTTGTGGGAGATTGTGAAGATGAAGTATGTGTTCAATTCGTTAGGCCCTCCAGAGCAGTTTGATGCTTGGCTCTCCAGCTGCAGTCTTGAAGAGAAAAAAGCAGAAATCTCTGAGCTGTTGGTCAACAGTCCCTCTATCAGAGCCCTCTACACTAAAATGGTATGATTCATCTCCTCTTTTTTTAATAACAAAATGGTAGACATGTCAGCCGTCTGACCTATCTATGAGCCATTCGATATTAAGGTTTGTCAGATGTGTTGGTGTGGCTGCACATCTCAATAAAACACGTTTAAAGAGAAGAGATCCAACGGAAACATGAGAAATAAGTTCATATAAGGTAACAGACTGTATATATAGGGACACCATCCCCTTTTGAGGGTTTCTTGATTTTAGTGTATCCCTGCTTAACTAAAACAATTTTTTTTATTTGAGAATATACAATTATATTGGCTAAAATTATGGGTTCCTTTTTTAAAAATGTAAAATCAGCCTCCTGCTAATGTGTACTGAAAAGTGCTATTTTCTATGTCTCTATGTGTTGGTGCTTTGCATCAATGGAACATTGTTCTGCTTCTGGATTTGAAAGCCTAGCACAGTGCTGCTCTTGTTCCCCTTCGCTTTGTTGATTGCTCTGTAGAAGTGTGGAAAAGGGTTTGGGATTTCCTGTACCATAAGTAATGCAGCTATTATCTGTTGATCACTTTGTGCGTTCTTTGCATCTGGTATTTAGTCATTCCAGCATGCTTTCAGTTCATACTCATTTGGCCTCTATTTGTCTTGACAGTGTAAATGACCGAACTCTATATTTGAGGGTTTTTATACATATTTCAAGGCCAAATTGAAAATGGCATGATGGTGATTATTTTAAGGATTGTGTATTATTTAAATACAGAAATAAAGACACATTCTCCATGTGCTAGTAGAAAGCAGTATTACAGAGTACACTAAACATCCTCTTTTTACTACATACTGCTGCAGAGCACATTACCATTTATGTTCCTTATTTGGGATTTTTTAATTTTCTTTTCCTTTCAGGTGCCAGCAGCTGTGGCTCACTCCGAGTTCTGGCAGCGCTACTTTTACAAAGTGTTTCAGTTGGACCAGGTATAGTCTCCAACACAAGCATTAAACTTTTGCTCTCAAATCCCTTTGTAAGAGATGTTGACGACAATGGGAAGTGCAGTGTAGTCTGCATAGTACAGAAGTGTCACCAAGGTGGGCCAGTTCCAGCAGGTCTTTGTAGCCGAAATCCGGAGTTGGCATGGACTTTAGAACAGATTCCATTTTATAAAGCATTGGCCTTGATTCCTCTGTGCACTCAGCAGATTTTCTCCCAGTAGCTTTAGAAGGGAAACTGGAAGCGAACCAAATGTTTGCGGGGATTGTCATGTCTGCCGGTGCCAGGGTTTTGCTTTGTGTGTGTGAAATGATCTAGACACTCTATTTTTGTGTGTGTTAAAACAGGAGGAAGCCAGGAGGGTAGCACTGAAACGGAGAGCAGAGGAGACCACTCATTCAGAAAGTTTGGGTTGGGAAGAAGAGGAGGAAGGTACTGCCTTCGTCACATTTCACTCTGTCACACACTACAGCTGTGAAATTGCGTGTGGAAGAGTGTTGGATGTTTGTTTAATATTAATCCAATCAAGAGGCAACTCCCTATGTCCATGTAATTAGTGGTGCATATCAGGCAGTACATTATAATTAGATGACTTGAAAAATATTGCCCAATGTTGGAACTATAGCTCAGAATTACAACTGATTGCTTTGCACCCTATTGTTGGCTTAAGAATGCACTGATGCCCATGTAGTCGGTAGTGCTGTGTATTTCCATTTTTTTCAAACCACTCCCTCAGAGATACCCGCTCCTGTGCCAGTAAGAGTATCCACACAAGGACACAGCTGTGGGAGTTATTGAGTAAAATTCCTGCAGTCACTTATAACGGACTCTGGAGACAAGCACCTGCTAAATAATGTAAAACATTGAAATAAGAATAAGATATTGTAAAGAAATTACAATAAACAACTGGCTTATGACCTTTCAGGGTAGTGTATTTGTAGGAATTTAGGGATATTGCTCAGATAGTGCTTGAATCCAGCTCAAAATTGCTTATTTTGCTGCAGCCTTATTTTTGACCAATCTATCATGATCTCTCTAGATGAGTTTCTTGGGGCCACATCTACATCTCGCTTGGACTTCACTCCTCCCCTTGAGGAGTCTCAACTCCCTACTGTGACCATTGACACCCCTTGTGAGCCTTCAGTCTCCCCTTTTGATGCTGCATCTGATGTTACACCCTCAGTCAGCAGTGACAGCGTCAGTCTCCCCACTCAGCTGGAAAATAATCTGGAACAGCCTGTGAGTAGTACAAGGTCCACACCTACTGAGGAGGTCACTCTGAAGCTGTCTGATATGCGACTGGAGAGCGAAAAGGAGAAGCAGACAGCCCCAGAGCCAGCCTGCTCTCTGGGAATGGAGAGAGACCATGCGGTCTCTGAGAACAGCAGTACCAGATTAGAACAAACCAGAGAGGAGGGACCACAGGACCTTCGAGTGTTTGAACTCAACTCGGACAGCGGCAAGTCTACACCCTCCAATAATGGCAAGAAAGGTGAGAGATGTGAAATAATAATAATCATAATAAAACAAACCATAGAAAGCAATAGTCTACCCAATGATCAGTTTGTCATCATACCTTATTCCAGTTAGAACCAGTCAGTCAAGATGTGTTTGCTTGATGTTTGCCTCTACAGTTTTGCACTAGACCCACAGGGCTAAACACAGCTTATACACGACAATAGCATTGTTAGATGCATACCTTAATTGTCTGCAGAGTAATCACTATTGGACATTTGTATGTCACTGTATGGCTTAGTCTTATCTTTAAAATAGTTTGAGGATTTTTTGCCAAACTTAAGGCAGCGGTTTATCTTTATAACAGGAAGCAAAGCAAGTGTTTGTGATGTTTTATTGTTATTTCTTATATAAGTCTGTGTCCTGGCAGGTTCAAGTACAGATGTAAGTGAGGACTGGGAGAAAGACTTTGATCTGGATATGACAGAAGAGGAGGTTCAGATGGCTCTTTCCAAAGCTGATGCCACCGGAGAGGTACAAGTATTATTCTACTGCATTACACTATTTACCATTTCAGCAGAATCTGTTAGACAGAATCTGGCCAATCCATAGTTTTCTGTTATGTCTGCTTTCAGAGTAGATGCTATCTGAGCTGGTGGTGAAAGTAATTATGAAATAGTAGTAGCTATTTTAGCTATTTCTTTTTATCATATGTGCAGTTGTTCTAGAAATAGTAATGATTCCATTACCCACGACATACTCAAAACAGCATCATTTATCATGATGACCATAACATCATACTGGTCACATGTAGAAGAAAATGGGTATATCATAAATCACACTTTTCACTGTTTTACTTGTAGTTTGACGATGAAGACTGGGAGAACTGGGACTGAAGTGTTGAAGCAGTGATTCCTGACCTGATGCTGACATGAGACTTCACTGTTTCCAAATGAACCATGCTTTAATGTCTCTAAACTCTTAGTCCACGCCCACACCTTCTCATTCAAGCAATCAGAAGAGAAGAACTGCCACAGGCTCTGCTGATTGGGTGACTTCCAGCTAAGATTTAGTTCAAAGCTGAGAGCATTAAAAATTTTCACCCAGCAGCTACCGTGTGTAATACATATTTCTGAGGTAATGGTCTTGGGGGAATCACGGTAGAGAAGGTCTACTCTAGCTATGGATGCTTGAAGCTGAACAGGACACGTTTGTGTTAAAGATGGGGGGGGGGGTAAAGGCATAAAATTTGTAATAGAGATGGTGTCAAGAAAATGAGCGATCAGATGATGCCGTCTAAGCTTACAGTATGTAAATTGTTGTAGGAGTGGGGAAAAAAACATTCAACTTTTTTTTTGCCATACTCTCTCATGCTGCTTGTCACTCATCTAGGATTAGAAAATAATCCATCACATGAAAATGTATGTAATTTATATGTTTCCCATTTTGTGTTCTATTTTTGGCATATTGTAAGTTTGCTCTTTTCTTGTCTTCAAAGTACTAACATTTCTAATCTTATGCAAGTGATATTAGCATTCGGAATGGAGAACACATTTGGCCTTTTTAGAGAGGACTATCGCACTTTCATGTTGGAACAGAACGTGGCTACCTGTGCTTGTTCGTTTTTGGGGTTTTTTTTGTGGAATGGGGAAGAATTGTATTTTGTCACACATTGAAAAGTTAATATTTGACTAAACACAACCAGTCCTTCCTGTGCGTTCTGATCTGTTCTGTTTTGTCGTTTTTTCCCTTCACTATAAATGTTGGCGGAAGCCCCCCTACCAAAGTTTTGCGTTTCCTGGGCTGAAATTGGAAATTATTTTAAGTTATACTATATGTATATAGTTAAGCTGTCTTGGGTTTCATGTAGCTGTAGAGAATGCAGCATTGTGTAACTATAGTTACTGTGCAAATGAGATGTTCTTTATTTTTTGCTTTTTCAGCTTGGTAATTTAAAGAAATCAGGCAAATACGCAATTTTTTCTGTTTCTTTTTTCTGCTCAGTTCTCCTTTTACAGGCAAAAAACACAAACCTAGTCATTTTACACACTTACCCCATTTTAGTGTCGTATTGATGTTTAGACCTGCATGTGTGATGTCTGGAAACTTATGATATGTAGGTATGAGCCAGTTCTTTTAGTAGTCACCCAGGTAGCCCACACAATTTGTGCAACGATACAATGCCAAACCTTTTGTAAACCTGCTCAAATCACATCTAGCTCTTTACTCAGGTTGATCAGACATGTTGATGGGGTTCAGGACTATATTATAAAAATGAACAAAGGTTCACTGAAACATGGAGCCATGTTAGAAAACACTACAGCTGAGCACAAAACAGTCATTGGTCCACAAGGTTCTGTATGAGCAGGTTAAGAAGTTTTAGAGAAACGTTTTTATGGAAACAATCTGGGTAAAATGTAATCTCTAAACACGTCTTGGCTGGTGAGCTACATCTAGGATAAAGGGAAAGTGGACCCTCAACCTTGATGCTGTAGCCCAAGCTGTGAAACATCCACTTCAAACCAGGAAAGGATTGTTAATATGGTTATTAGTTGGATCAAGTGTGTTGGGGTAAAATATTCCAAGACCATGGTTGGGACCCTAAGCTCTAACATAGTGATTCAGAAACTGGTCCAGGAGTTCCCCCTGCCCAGCACAGTTTTGTGTTCACACATCCACTTCAGCTACATAACAGTTGGGCAATTAACTGAATAAGTGAATCCGGTGTTCAGGGAGCAATGGCTAGCATCAACCCTAAACATCTGATCCAGTTAGAGTGGTAGATCTCCAAGACCTGAACTGGACACCCTGAGAGGTTTGCACAAAGGTGTAGTGATGGCATTCTGGAGGGAATTGTACTTGCACATTCAGAGAAAACTACACAAAATCTAATTATGATTTTTTAAAAATTATACTGCAGATAATTAACTAATTTGTTCCTGATGCTTTTGTCTTGCTATATCATAGTGATTTTAAGTGGTGTGACAGGTCCACTTAGTGAGGTGGGCTGGACGTTGTAGTATTAAGTATTTCTTGCCCAATAATCTCTAATCACCTCTGTAACACACCAGAAAACTGTGCAAGGCCATTTAGATGTTAGTCTGGTGCTAATATACAATGGCAGTAGAACTCATTTAATTCAAATTCTGATTGTCCTCCATTTCTTAATGTCCTCAATGGCTCTTGAATCCCAACCAGGCTGAACTAATGCTTCTAAAGCTGACTGACCATAATGGGAAGCCACACGGATTTTTGAGGACCTGGACCTCAAGATGATCTTACCAGGATCTTCTGCTTGACTGAGAAACATGAACCTATAAAACTTCCAAAATGTATCCAGACACCAGTTTTGTTACTTTAAGGTGAACTCATTGCTGACACAGGTGTTTGGTGGTGAGTGCACAGCAATATAGTTTCCATAGAAAAGCACTTCTAATGGAATAATGCACTCTAGAAGAGGAGCCTATGAGCCTGAGGTCACTGTAACACCCACTTCCATGTAGCACTGGGCCCCAGCATTGGGCAGTGGAACTGTGTTCTCTGGATAGAACTCTTTCAAGTACTTTTTGGGTTGGAGGAGCATTTGTGATCTAAAGCAGATCAACCAACCTCAGCACTAATGCTCTTGTGGCTGAATACAATCATATCCTCAAAGCAACATTTAGTCTTCACAGAACAGCAGAAGCTGTTATTGCACCAAAGAGTGATACACAAATCATATCCATTGATTTCAGAACGATAATGATCAGTTGGTGACTACAAACCTCTGGAAAATTGGGGGTTGGTTTCCAAGACAGGAATTTGTCCTGGACTACACTTTCAGTGAAGAATCTTAATCCAGAATGCTGTATAGGTTTAGGATCTAGTTTAGGATTAGACTTAATCCCTGTCTGGGAAGCCACCCAGTACCTGAGTGGATGTTTGATTCCCTAATGAAAATGTCAGAAATTGATTGGAAATCACTAAAGTAAAAACTAGTAAGCTCTCACCACAGTTTATATTTTGGGCAGTGTGTTGAAGGTAGGGTGTCTTTAGAAACTAATGGTTTAAAGGAAAACCCCACCAGTCTTTCAAAATTTGTCATAATTCAGTGATTGAGAAGGAAAAGTCAATGATAGTGGTTTGATGTTAAATTGTAGAGAAACTCACGGACTTTCTTTGCAGTAGTGCTGAATGGAACTGGAACGCAAATACTGCTGTTTTATTTACCATTCAAACCCACCAGTGAACCTGTACGTGAATGCACGTTTTATGTGCAATATTGATGTTTGTAAAATACTTCATTCTATAGAGGCCAGGGACTGATGTGGAATGAGAACACCTGACTCAAATCTCTGTTCCAGTTCATCCCAAAGGTGTTGGATTGGGTCAGGGCTCTGTCCGTGCCAGTCAAGTTCTTCCACCCCGAACTCATCCAGCCATGTCTTTATGGACCTTGCTTTGTGCACTCTGGTGCTGGAATAGAGCAGGGCCTCCCCAAACAGTGTCCACATTGTTGAAAGCATGGCGTTGTCCAGACTGTCTTTGTATGCTGAAGCCCTTCCCTGGAAATAAGAGGGCCACTTTAATTCAACAATGAAGCGGTGAGTCCCAACACTTTTGACCACATAGTGTAACTTTTGTGTGAGGGAGCTTTTTTGTGGCGGAGATCTGGTTCCTTTCACCACCACTGTGAACAATTCTGACTTGGTAAGTACCTGTAGAAGGGAGAATTTCACACCAAACCCACTCTGAAAGACTTTATTTACATCGTAACCGTTATATTATTACATGTATTTGTTAAACCAACCGAACTCCCCTTTAACCGTAAACATGTAGCATACAAGTTAACAATGCTAACGTGTTTAATTAGCATTTTAGATTAATATAGGCTAATCCAACAAACGAAGCGTTTGTGGGTAAAAAAAAAAAAAAAAAAAACAGGTTCACGTGTTTTCTGCACGCAGTGTGAACACTTGGTGGCAGTGTTGCCACACACACACTGGTCTGGGACCTGTGGAATGAGGGGAAAACCCCTTTGTCGTTAGTCCATCATGTCAGCTGTGGAGAGGAGCGTTTTTCTCAGCAGAGCTCCCTCAAGACAGTCTCCCTCACTCTATTTTACCTGGCTCTCTGGCTCTTATAAGAAATTAGAAGTTTACAAGTGGAGTATAAAGGCAGATGCGTCATGGATGTTATATAGTTCATCTACAAACCGTGTGTGGTTAGTGTGGGTCGCAGTGGAACACCTGCAGTGCCGCTTTTTCTCATCAGTGCTTCTAAACGACAGATAACGTCTCTCTCTCTCTCTTACACACACATATTCCAGTTCACGTCACCCCCCACCCCTCTCTCTCTCTCTGTGTATGTGTCTGTCTCTCTCTCTCTATCTCTCTCTCTCTCTCTGGAACATTCGATGCAAATTCAATGTTCATTTACTCTCCCTGACATTTCGAATTCTCACACCTTGTCAAAGGTATTTGCAACCTTACACACACACACATACACACACACACACACACACACAAATACATAACGTGAGTGAGAGCTGCGGTTGTGTAGCCTAAATAAAATGAAACAGCTTTAGTATCTAATGTATAGTTTTTAAATAGTTTCTCAAGTTGTGCATAGTTTTCTGATCAGTTCAGAGTGATTTGGTGATACATGCTGGAGAAAATATCTGAGGATCTGGAAGGGAATATCTGAGGACCTTCATTCCTTTATAATATTTAACGTAGTTTCACTTGTTTGTTTTCAGAACCACATACACAAGCTCCACAATTCCATTTACAACCACTGTAGAGAAATTGGAGTCAGTTTCTCTGCAATGAACTATTTCATGCCAAACCCACTCTAAATGACCTTGTTTACATCTTGACCACTGAATTATGCAGAATTTTTTAAGCATCAGTGGAATGTCCATTTGTCATCTTGTGCTCACTGCAAGCATTTCACAAATTGCCTTCAAATAATTAGAAATACTCAAATCATCCAAATGATCTTTGATGTTTGATGCCTTTCTTGTAAGAGTAATGCATTTTGTGTATTCATTGTGATACACAGCCGGTTTTAGACACATAGGCAGCTCATGGGAAAACAGGTGTTAGAGAGAGTGTGCACAAGAAAAAAAACATGAGAGAAAAAAGTGGTTGAAAGAAACAGGAAGGGGCACGATAACTGATTATGCCATTCCTTTATGTCAGTCAAGGCCAATTAAAAATAATTTTGTTTTAATGACCTCTCCTCAACATTCATTTTAACTCTTCACTTCTCCATAACGAGGGCCCTTCTGCTGTCTCCAGCTGTTCACACACACTCAAGTGGAGCCCCTGACTTCTTGGATTCTGTTTGTTCTATTTGCTTTTCTCCTGTATGTTTAGTCCTCTAGCTGGGAACAGTGTGTTCTCCCACTATGAAGAACAAGGATTTAAATAAAAGTTCAATACTTGCAAATTAATCTCCCTTGATCGGACAATACCGCCAAAGCTGAGAAGGCGAGGGCTAGCAAATGAAGTAATTGGACATTGGACATGCTTGAAGGAGAGCACTAATGATGATTCTATTACATCAGTGATTGAATAAGGAACAACTTACCCACTCTGAGAGGGCAGGGCCACCCTGCTCTCTTGGAATGCTGGCCACAGATGGCAATGGTATCACTGAAGAAGAAACCAGAATAAAAATATTTTATTGATTATCAGACCTTTTATTTTGAAAAAACGCACGTCTTGGTCATGTGATATGTACATGCTAACATGCCCGCATGCTAACAACAATGAGCAAAATACAAACGTGGAGCTTCTTCATATATTTACGTATTTTGTTTTTAGTTATATCCATAACAGTCCATTAAAGTATTGTTTTACATGAAACTGGTCCGTGGTGCAAAAATATATTGGGGTCCACCATTTGAGAGTATGGTGTACATTTTCCACCCACACTGTTGTGCTGGTAACCTTAGATGTTCCCATCTAGATCACAGCAAAGAAATTATACAGATTTTATACAAATACTTTTGATTAAAGAATTCTTGAAAGCACTCTACAAAAACATGTGTTTAGCTTGAGGTTGACTAACGGTATTCAGCAACTGCTGACTGGATTCTATTATAGGTGTGTTTCACGTCAGCAGGTTTTCAGTTCTTCTGAGTACAGGGCATGTTAATAAATTGTATGTTACAGATGTAGCAAGTAGAGATATGTAGCGCAAGCAGTGGACCGTCCCTTTAAGTTCATATTCTATTTAGTGCCCCCCCCCGGAAAGAGGGAGCTGGGTCAACACTACGCAAGATATGATGAATTTCACCTTGATATTTCAGGTACTTGTCCGGTTCACGCACGTTTTAAACCTGTCTCGGTCTCTCCCCCGGACAGAGGGAGCTGGGTCAACACTACGCAAGCTATGATGAGTTTCACCTTGATATTTCAGTGACTTGTCTGGTTCACGCACGGAGCGGGGGTGGGGTGGGGGGGGTTAACGTCATTAACGCCAAGATTCCAATGAGATTGATGGCGTTAAAAAAATGTATCTATGCCCACCTCTAATATATATTACACTGGTTCTCATCTCTCATCTGGCGAACCCCGATACGTTCCCAGAACTGGAGCTGAGAACCTTCACATTCTACCAAATGTTCTCCACCAAAGAGCCGTCTAGGACCGTGAGTATATTTGAGATTTGCTTAGCTGTCGCGAAAGCAGTGATTCTGCACAGCATCTGCTGGTATAATTCAGTGAGAAAACCAGACACCAGGCCTTGAGCCAAACCCAGCTCAGCTCCAAAGACAACACACAAACACATGCGTGCACACACACACTCCATTACTGGTTTTAAGACTTGGATCTGAAGACTCAATGGGTGTATTTCTGATCAACAGGGTTATCATAAACAGACTGTAAGGAGCCCTTTGGCACTAACACGGTGGCTCATACTGGATATGATGTCCTTAGCAGCATCAGACAGTGAATTGGAAATGCATCCCGAACAAAGGCACTTGGAAGGGTGACCTTATAATAATTGACATTTTAGGTTTGCAACTTTGGTGATTATGCTAATACAGTAATATTAGCGCTTGGCAGCGGTCTGAGGCGGTTTTGTAGGTTTGGCATCTCTGAATTGAGTTTCAGGCCAAGGCTCAGTTTTAAAGACTAGGATCGCTGTCAAGTTGGCATGGCATAGATTCACATTTCTTTGGTTTGACAGAGCTAGAATGGAATTCCTGAGGTGGGAATTGCATGAGCTTGGCATGCTTGGTGCTTCCTCACTCAGGATGGCATGGACTGAACTGAACTGAAACCAGATACATATGATCTTGCTGGAGGTTGTGTTACTTGACTTTACCTTTGTTGTTGTATCATGAATTGCAATCTAATCTAATTGTTGCGTCATGAATTGCAAACGATTTCCGGGGTAGGATGTCGTGCACATATGTTGTACCAAGTGTGTAAAAATGCATCTTTTCTGCATCTGCTTGGAATTCATTATGTTGACTATAGAAAATATAAATCTTTGGGCATTTTCAAATGTATAAACCACATTTCTGCTTTTTTATATACATTTTTGATCTTCTATCATTCCCAATCACACCAACATTCTTGTTTTGTAATGCTGTTTGTAGATTTATTTGTATAGTAAATTGGTATCATATAGGACCAGTTTCACCAAGTTAAATTCCTTGTACAGTGTATAAGTGTCCTTGGGCAATAAAGTGACCGTGATTCTGAGGTCTAGGACAAGAGACAGTAAGGAGTCTAGTTATCTCATTTTGTCTCTTTATCTGTTTCTACCTCTTGCTTGAATGATCCTTACTCTCTCTGTTCCCTAACCTTCCAGCCCTGTCTGTTTCTTTGATCTTCCTTTTGGGGCTGGGATTGCTTATTAATGTATAATTCTCAAAATGATGAAATAATTTATGGTATCCTTTTCCTGCAATAAACATTTTGCACCTATGATCATTTACAAACACAGCAGTGACTGTGTGCTAGCTGCCACACTGGGGAAATGCCATCTGAGTGTGTTTTTCATAACCAGTTTCATAGAAATTGACACTGTCAGCTGACCACACTGAATGCATTGATTTGCATATTCATATTCTGTTGTGTATATTTCCAAGTGGGGATTTCTTCCCAGACGCACAAATAGCCAGGTATCCCTTAATACTACAAAGTTCTCAAAAGCTCTTAGAGAAGATATGGTTGTACAATGGCTATGGCATCACCAGAAATCAAAATTTCCCAACATTAGGAGCAACACTTAGGCAGGCTGCTTTTAAGGGGGTTAAGAATATACCATATCTTTCATTATACTATTTAAGTTTTAATTAAATAGTCCAGGAAGTGTCCAGACCAACCGAATATTAAACTGTGAAGTAACCGTTAAAATGTCTTTCAGTGCATAACTTCATAATAATTTGGCTCGTCCCAGCCTGTGTGCAGCGTTACAATGGCACTCTATCAGAGAATCCTCAGAGCCTGGGGAAAGGCATGGCTTTGTTGCGAAAAACACGCGCACACACAGAAAATAAAGACCAAAGAGGCACTGGAGACAGGCTGCCTTCACACTCTTCAGAAGACCATGGGAAAGTGGGAAGTCTGGTAACCATAGAAACAGGAGGGGGGCTTTCTCTCCTTTTTTAGTCTGTTTTGCATCATTCATGTTCATGAAATGGTGTGTAGAAATGAGCTGCTCCTCTCTACTAAAGGCTTTTTCATTGGAATCTTTGGTGGGAAATTGTGGCGTAACTTATGCAAATAAATGGTGTTCGGCAACCAACTCAGCTTCTGGCAGCAGACTGTTATGTTGGGTAAAACACATCTTAGGAGCTGGGCTACACATGCCAAATGGCAAGCAGCAGGGATTAGTCTGCAGGTTCTGTCATCTGTATGCACTGCTTGTAAAAGCTCAATATGGAGACAGTGCTGTACGGTAATATTTAGAAGAAAAGCACACCAGCAAGCACTCTGATTGTAGTATGCTAAGGCAAATACACCTAAAACACAAAAATAAATACCCTACCTAAATCAACTGTATGTCCAGGTACAAAGCCTGCAGATGGGAATTAACATCAGTCAGCTGCCCACACTGCACGTTATGGCATTGCCCTGTTGACTTTTGTGCAAAATTTGTTAGGTCAGCATTCAAATTCGCCTACAGGTTTGGTGCTGCATCCAGAGTGCAATCTGTTTCCTTCATTGTAGCTTCTAGCTATTGTCAGATCATTCATCTGCCTTTATCCCAAAAAACATCCTTTATCCCATGGGCCCAGTTTGAATGTGTGGTACACCCTTAGTAAACAGGCTTACCAAAAGCCTGTATGGAGCCCTGAAGCTAATTTTTTTCTTTAATGCTCTTTAAAGAAACATATACATCAAGTTCACCATCAAAGAACCATTTAAACCTTGCAAAGAACCATTTACAAATGAGACCTTTAAATGGTCACCATACGAACTAAGTTGGCTGCCATTCAAATAGTATACATCCTTCCTGTTATGGATCAAAAACCAGAGTTCAGAGGTTTACAATTCTTATTTATTGCACACTGTATGAATTGGTAATTGCTTTTTACACTGTGTTAAATTTCCATGATGAATGGGCCAATAGAAATGTCTCCCATGCATTATGTACACGATAAATACAATGCATGCATTAGAATATTTCATTTAGAGCATGTTTTCTTTCCTTGAGACTGAGATTTAAAAGGGATAAGAGAGTTCTCTTATAACTAAATTGCACTGGTAATCTAACTGTACTGCACTGGTTCTACACATTATCAAGGTAAGTATGTTAGTGAGGTAAGTATTGTGTAATTAGTTTGTGTTAACTCAGGTAACAATGGTTTAACTAAATTACACGGATCTCATATTGAATGTATTAAGAGTACAAAAAATATTTAAATAATTGGATAATAATTAGGTTACATGTATAATAAAAATAAATGCGAGACAGCAGTGCCATCATTATCTGACTTATTCCAAAGTTTCAGTATACAAACAAGACTGTGTACACATCATCAAGAATGCAGACTTGACATGTTAATGGACCATTTCCATATTACTACAGTGGAAGCACACATTTACTCTTACATATTTTTTTAAAACTGTGTTAATAGCGTGTAGCTAAGAAGTGAATTCAATACACCGATGACATTAATGATAAGGGAGCGCAAACACAACTTTTTTGCATTAGGCTTTGGAAATGGGTTGAAAATTCAACTCCAGCAGGGTCTTGGGTCTCGCTTTTACAGCTCTCCAAGGAACATCTATTGCTGAGGTGATAGTGAAGTGGTCGTACAGGTTTGTACGAGTTCTTTTGAGTAGCAACAATGCGATGATGATTCAGAAGCTAAATGTTTGTCATGTAAAGACTGAATTCAAACTACCAGCAAGTTTTATTACAGGGGGTACTGGGGGGTACTGGGGGGTACTGATCAAGACCCAGACCCCCCCCCCCCCAACAATTGCAGTTTGGGGGGGCTTCTTAAAAGTGTTAAGAAGGCAGTACCCCCCAATTATGGAGGGGTAATTCTCACTCTGGGTACAGTTCTCACGTAGTATGTACATTAATCAGCCATAACCACCTTAAAACCACCTACCAAAAAAGCTTACACGTCAAGGGCATGGACTCCACAAGACCTCTGAAGGGGGGCTGTAGTATCTCTCATTAAGTACTCTGACTTGTAATAAATTGTTCATATCTGTGTGGAATTTCAGTGTAATTCAGTTAGACAGCCTTGAAACTTACTTCCCTTTGTTCCAAAGTGGTTACACAGTACTTTGGTGTTTATACTGCACACTTTCCCAGTTAAGAGTGTCATTTGGTTAGCCTGCTGTAGAACTGACCATCATGTCATGTTTAAGTGAATGGGTGCATGTGAATGTGATCCAGCGACCAGCCAGATAATTAGCAGTGTTGAGTGTGAATCTCGTAATGTGTAATTTTCTGTAGGCATCCTGCTTGAGGATGTGATCCACTTTTAAATCTTGGTTCCTCTCAAGGTCTCTTCCTTTTTTCTGTCTCGGGGAGTTTTTCCTTGTCACAGGCATCTCTGGTGTACTCACTCAGACTTTCAGCTTCTTCTTGACTGTATCTGCTGTGAAAGAGAAATTGTATCTGAAGAGAAATTGAATTAAGCTTTTTTTTTGTCTCAGGAGACATAAGACTCCTTTTCAGACTCTGATGATTAACGATGCTGTTTAACATTTTTTTCTACAGATGACACTTTACTTCACAGGCCTCTCTGGAGCAGCTCAGGGTTAAGTGGCACATTTGAGGGTGAAACAGTGACAGTAGCCAACAGACTGGGATCAAACCCATGACCTTTTGGTTTATAACAGTTCTCTGGCCGTCAGATTGCTGTGATGCATTGTGGAGGAATGCTTCTAAAACCCTTTTCTTTTATTTGGCCCACAAGCAGCTTTTAAACATCTTATTTTCCATTCAGTGTGCCGTAGCAGAGGCATACAGGATCTCCTTTTCTTCTAGTCATCATATTCAGATCCAGGACAAAGGGTTTTCTTTGTCAGCTTTGTTTTCTCACTAATAGTCGAGTAATCAATTTTTTTCTATGTTACATGGAAGAGTTTTTTTCATTTACAGTAAACCATGGGAGGCTGTAGGTTATAATAACTACACACACTGCAGATTTATACTGGATTAAAATCAATCCACAATTGTTACTCTCAAACTGAATAAACTACACATTGCAGATTCATACCGGAATCATTCATCCAGTCATTTATACTGCAGAAGCATCTCAAGTAAGTAACGCAGCTTCAAAAGCACTTTAACCACTGACGCTATGACTTGGTAGCAATAGACCTAGCAGTTCAACTTCATAAATTGTCCTTTCAGCTTCTTTGTGCGTGCAGTTGTCATTCACGCAGTCTTGGATCTCTGGACAGTAATGGCCTAGCTTAATGTAACCTTTCTTCCCTTTATCCAGCATTATGCCCAGTGGGCACTGTAGGCCAGATGAGTGTCTTTTCCCAGCTATCAGTGTATTTCTCACCCAGAACATTGTGGGGAGTGATTGCATTACCGGCAGCGATGGGGCCGTGCTTACCAACCAAAGAATGTGGGGAATGCATTCTCTTAGCAGCTAATAGTGGCAAACAAAGAGCTTCTATTTCTTTCCCTGATGTCCCAAAGGCAGAGACATCATTCTTAAAGTAAGTGTGTGTGTGTGTGTGTGTGTGTGTGTGTGTGTGTGTGTGTGTGTGTGTGTGTGTGTGTGTGTGTGTG
>JBBPDC010000149.1:20246837-20262339 GCA_037974485.1 Hemigrammopetersius urotaenia | reverse complement strand
ATATATAATTCATATACAGGTGATGAATTAAATAAAGACCTTTTACTTATAAACTTCAACTATATGCCAGCTACGTAGGTCATCTGTGTCAGGTGACTGTCACACGACGTCACATGAAACTCACAGATAGGTCAGTTTCCCAGACCCAGATTAGACTTAAGCCTGGACTAAAAGGATTTTCTATGGTGAGTCACCTTTGGCACTGCAGTTTGGTGCAAGACAGGATTTCATCCTTGGCCGTTGCCAATACACGTAAGAACATTGCCTCTATATAGTATAAAGTAAAGAAAAGTTTCTTTTTAAATGCATCTGGGTCTATATTGATATATTATTCATGACCATAGCTTGCCTGTTGAGGCCTTTGGATTTCCTCCAGAGATAAGTCAGATGTTATTCCATCCTTTTCCCATTCCTTCTCTCTTTCCCACTCTCCCCCCCCCCCCTCTGATAACGAACACCAGATGTGCACAATCCCAGACCCTAATGCTCCTAAAACTCCCCTCCCTCACACAGACACACACACACACACACACACACCCTTTCTGGAGCCTGTGTTGAAGCCTGAATGTGTCTGCAAGTGTGTTTTGCATCAGCACTTACAGATTTTTACCCTTTGTAACCGTCCAAGGGGTTTGAAATATGAATTTTTCTAGCCGCTGAGCAAGAATTCCCTGGGTGAAGCAGAAGGTGTCATTAGCGTTCCAGCTGAAACGCCGAGTCTAAATGCACACAAGGGGAGTTTAACAAGGAACAGAACGTGGAAGAGGCTCCCACCCTGTCCACTGGGTCATATCAAGCACACATACAGTCATATACACACAAGTTTGTTTTTATACAGTGTTAGGACCTGCTGCACTGCTATAAAGTTCTATAAAACATTCTATAAACCGTTGCGGCAGCCCAGTTGCTTATTTTTGTTGGCAGAAAACTTTGTATTCTGATTTGTCATTTTATTTTATGTACAGTTTGAAAATGTTTACAATGTGCCAATTTTATGAGTAACAGGCCCAAAAGAAATTGTCCCAAACTCAGTCTTGTTCCAGTTAAGTTGAATCATTTGTTACCCCCTGTATACAGGTATTATTACACACAAACTTACTTATATGCTACAACGATGTGACTCACTGTCATCTGACCATTGATAAACAGGGTAAAGGGGACAATAACATTAAATCCAGCTGCATAATATCGTGTGGGTCAGCATGGGCACTCTGACCTGTCTGCAGCTACACTGCCCCTTATGCAGCAAGCTGTATTGCCCTGTGTGTTCTGACACCTTTTCAGCATTACCTTTTCAGTAGTTGCCAGTAGTTTTAATGTTGTAGCTGATTGGTCTATGTATATATACAGTAAGTCCATGTCTCTTAGTCAAAATGTTCTAAGAATCTATGAAAACAAACACATACGCACACACTCAAAACATTCAAGGCTGCATAATTTACACATGAAGTACAAACAGAGAAGGGCTGGACAACTAAACACACCCACACATTCCCTCTCTCTTACACACACACTTGCACATGAAATGTGCTTTATGCTGGGCTGGTTGACACACAAAAACACTTGGAGTCATTTCAAATGCATTTAACATGTCATACACCCCCTCTTACTGGAGCAATGTCAGAAAGATGGATACCAAGCACACACGCACACAAAGACCACGGGAAAGACCCCCTTTTCGGACCTACACCCATGGGCTGTGATCCTCTGTGGCCCGTACATCACATTCCTTTGCTTGGAGCTGACAGCAAACTGCGTTCAGTTTTTTCAACAACTTCTAACTCTTTAATGGCTAAGCGAAGAACCAGCTTCTGCCCTTGAATCTATGTAAATATCCATAATGAAAGAGTTTTATGAGCTAAAATAGTTGCTTTTAAATGTACATAAGTTAGAAAGAGCCACCATTCCGCTCTTGTGCCTTCAGTATAGAAAGGTCGCTTTTAATACCAATTACTATTATATTAAGTGTCTTTTAAAAATACCCCAAACAGCATTATATTGTTTTTGTCATAGCTTGTCAGAAGTGATAGGGCATAGTTACATTTGCTAAGGTACACTTAGAAATGTGGTGCTTATGTTTAAATGACACTTGGAAAAATATACAAATCAACCTAAATTAAGTCACAGTGAATTAATTTTGAAGTTTTTGATATGCTTCTACTGGCACCATAGCACATTATGGCACTAACTGCAAATCCTACTGTCAGCTTACAGACATCTTTGTTGGTCAGAGAGGATCATCCAGAGAGAGAGAGAGAGAGAGAGAGAGGCCAGTTGTACAGTACTGGAATCCTGGCTTGGATGGGTGTGGCATTACCATGAATCAGACTCATAACCTCCTTTATATTTTTGATAAAATGCCTCTTTCCTTTTGCATTGTGTTAAATGAATGGACCATTAGAAGTCTAAAATGACTTGGAAAACGTTTTGTTTCATTAACTTTGAAATCTTGTAAAGTTCAAGGATTTTTTTATCTGAATAGTACTAAAGACAAAGACTGAATGTATCAATCATGAGTGTTAAAACTCCTCAAAACTAAGTGGAATTGCAGGACAGGGTTAGAGTTTGCTCCAACAAGAAAACTGATTGCAGTCATGAAGAGATGATTGTTTTAAAAAATGTTAGTGATTTATCTCTGACTGTAAGTGAAACTGCTGACGAATCTCAACTTGACATCTGTTGAACACCCTTTCTCTCGTTCTCCTTTTGTCATTCATGCTCTTCTCTGTCACTGGAGCAGCTATTTCCTGTTTTTTCCTCTCGCTCCCTCTTGCTCTCTCTTGCTCTCTGTGTTTTTTGTGCATGTAAAACTCAACCACCACTCCACACCCATGGTTTAAGTACCGTAAAACCACAAACGCAAACGTGTACAATGATGAATTCTCCACAAAATATAATCTCTATGAAAAAAGTAATTTATTCTCACAGCTGAAGATCTCCGTGACATTTTTAAACTGAGAGACGCACAAACTTCATCATCATAATCAGCCTTTATTCATCATTTATTCATCATCAAACTTGGCCCAAAACGCCGCCCTGTTCTCTTCCTTCTTTCGTGCCTCCCAGCAGAGATGTTCACAAGTCATTTTTACCAAGTCCAAGTCAAGTCTCAAGTTTTTGTGCTCAGGCCCAAGTCAAGTCTCAAGTCTTTGAGTGGCAATGTTTACAAATGTCGAGCTCTAAATGTGAAATTCCATAGTTAGATGGAGCTCAGTGACACCTTTCCAACGACCCCTCGAAAACCGTTATTAGCTGAAAAATGTTCACCTCGGACAAAAGTAATGTGACACCGGGGCGAGGTGAATGGTTTTCGGGTCGTTGGAAAGAGTGCGAGATATAAATAAATAATTCCATGAAATGAACATGGTTTACGAGTTATGACTCATGAGCCACAGCACCCGAGTCCAAGACCCAAGTCATTGAGGCCAAGTCTAAAGTCAAGTCATAAGTATTTGTTTGTGCGACATAAGTGCGACTCGAGTCCGAGTCTCAGACTCAAGCCTTGCCCTGCACATTTTAGTGTTTCACTAAACCCAGGGTGGTGTGTTAATGAGCTGGATCGGGTGTGTTGGGAGCAGTGGTCTCCAGGATCAGGGTTGCGAAGCACTGTTATACCTGTCCTACATTCGCGTTGACTCTTTCTCGCAGTTTTACTTCTCTTCCCATTTCTTTCATCCAGCTCATTCTGTGGCTGTTCTTTCCTTTTTGTTGAAATTGATTGTAGTCTAAACTTCCAAATGGCAGTTATTAACCTCACAAGCTGCTCTTGTATTAAAAAATGACCAGAATGACCAGGTGTTTTCAATTCAGTTAGACTGCATAATGGTTGCTGCTAATCAAATTACTGCATTTTATTTAGCAGTCTCTTTTTGGAACAGGTAAAGTGCTGTGCTGGAAAAAAAGTGAATTTTTCCTCTAAAAATGTTTAGTGCGGTATGTTATGTTAAATCTTACCATTCACTTCACAGTCCACATGTAGAAACTAAGCTGCTAATAAACAGATAGCTTTAAATTAATTGTTTTTTGTGATGCCACTAACACTAATGCGTTAATGTATACCAGTCACCCATAACAACGTTACGCAGCAAGCTGTAATCCAACTTTGTTTTAGCATTTTATGCTACAGTAGCTCTTCTATGGGATTGCACCAGGCAGTCTTGCCTTCTTTCCCCACAAGCATCAGTGAACTTAGGGTGCCCTTAACCCTGTAACTGGTTCACCAGTTGTCCATCTTTGGACCACATTTTATAGGTGCTGATCACTTCATACCAGTAAAACCCCCAAGACCTGCTGTTTTATGCTCTGACCCAGTAATCTAACTGTTACAGTTTGGCACTTGTCAAAGATACTCCAGTCCTTATTGTCCACCTGTTCTTGTTATTCCCTTCACCTGTCAGTGGTAGTGTTATGACTCACCAATATATATCCACCTATTCATATATGTTTAACCCCAGCTCTTTATTTAACCTCAATAAAGAGTTTATTTTAACTGCTTTATTTAAATGAAGCACAACGGAAGGTAGCCAAATAGAGTCGTTACATGTACATGTATCAATCTTTAAGACACAGTAATAAAAACAGGGATAAAGGGAAAGTTGGAATATGGTAAAAGAGAAGGTTGGAATATAGTTGGTTTACATGAATATAAATATCAACAGAAAAAAGCAGAAAAATATAGAAACTTTAGAGATCGAAGGATGTCAATGAGAGGAGTTTCCCAGTTTTGAGGACATGGATCATCTCCATATTACTTGAGTTAACTCATCCCATCCTTCCCTCCTTCTTTTCTTCCATCCTTCCTTCCTTCCTTCCTTCCATACTTTTGTCCTCCACTGTTCTCCTGTTATCTCCACAGCTGCTTTTAATTAGGAATAACCTCTTTTTTGGAGGAGAGTGTTCCAGTTTTTTTTTTTTACTCCTAGAGAGAAAACATTCTGTTCTATAAATTACGACGATGGGAGAAAAAATGAATCAAACTTTGTAATAAAACTCCAAAGGTCAGTGCATAATGGTATTTAATATGCAGCCCAATCGAGAATTGGATGCAAAGCCGTTCCAGTGAACTAAGATAACCATCTTTGGTGCTTCATTTCACTGATTTCTACAGTGTTCAGATGCAGGCATAGGATTAAAATTCAGTCAGTGGTCAAGAAAAGGTCACAAGATTTAATTTTCCATCTTTGGAAATAATGTATGTTCCAGATAAGATGACCTCCTGTGCCATGTGTCCTGTATACTCTATGTAATGACCCATGCCCTAATAGTGTGCATGTGTATGGAAGCTGTATCCCTTGTTTAATGTTTATTAAAAAACACAGTCTTGTTTCTAAGACCATGCTAGTGAAGGATTTATTCAATATTTGTGACTTTTGGCAATTCTTCACTGGTAAAATCACTGTAACTTACAACCTCTCATGTCTTATTGCTTTATTTTATTCTCTCCAGCACTTTGTGTTCCTGATTCTAGGAACTTTCCAAAGACACACAAAGCAGAAATGTAAAAGGATAGTAGAGGAAAAGCTCTACTCTTCCACGGTACTGTCTCTTTGAGCCAACACATAAGTAGAAGTTTCTACTCGATCAGAAGACTTAACAAGAACAAGAAAGCTTTTATTGGCACCCAAATTTCCATCCTGCTAAATTCAAGCCTCAAGAAACTTCAGAGAATTTTTACTTTCAAGTCGGAAGTTTCTTTACCGCCATACTGTGGATCTGTGCCAGTGCTTATGCATTCTGAGCCCGTTAGGGACAAACAACTGTGACAGAAAGTTGGGTTAAAACAGTCATCTGCTGAATTCATCGACACAAAATGAACATACATTGAAGTAAGTTCTGTGTAGCATCCCATGGTGGTTCGAATGACTGATATAGTTTGAAAACTTTCAAAATGATTTATAACATAAAGAAGCATGCTTTCTTTGTGTGTTTGAGATGATTTTACATAGATATCTCAAAACCTGGCTGCTTTTTTTGGCAACACGTTACTGAAGGCCAGTATTCATAAGCATATAAGACACCTACGTTAACTCTTCATGACAACTGATATAAAACTACATAAGCAATTATAAAAGCATATTCTAACAGGCAACAGTAATATAGACTGCTTAAGTAAATTGAGATGCCATTTAATCACATAATCTGTTATGACATCTGATAAAAGCATGTAAAATGACCATTCTGTCATCCAAGAACAGCATGAAATTCTTCCTCTGCATTGAACCCATTCACCAAGTGAAGCAGCGAGAGCCAGGAACACAGCACCCAGGGAGCAGTTTGTGGTGGCATTTCCTTGTTTAAGGGTACCTCAGTGGTGCCACAAGCCATCTTGGGATTCAAACCCACGACTTTCTGATCGCAGGGCAAATGCCCTAACCACTAGGCCACCAGCTGCCCCATTTTGCTTGTTGGATAAGCCTTTTTAAATGTTTAAGTAGCTTTATGGCAGTTGTCATAAAGGTCTATACGTGTGTCATTTAACTTTATGAATATTGGCCTTTACTGAAGCTATGTATTTTCTTGGAGAAAAACAAAAATTAAACAAACAAATCTTTGGTAAATGCCAAAACTTTCATCCCTTTGTTGTGATGTCAGCGCTTGTCAGCTGTTGAAACTACTTTTGGGTATTTTTTTCTACATGGACAGTTTTCTTGGTTATGGTCAGCCTTGGACTCCTAGTTATGGATGGATGGGGTATCACCAATGCCAACATGGTTGGACTGCACCAACCAATAACCTCAGATTGCATTTAACAAACATCTGGAAAAGGGAAAAGGTAATTAAAACCTGTTCTCCATACATAGAAATAAATGTTAATGCTAATTATTAAAGCCAAATATATCTCAAGCATTTGCAGACACTTTACTTAAACCCTGCTACATAACATTGCCATAATGATCCTATAAACATGGCATAACAGTTATCATAAAGGTTATGTCCCTTAATATAACAATGTCTTGTTGGCATTACTGGTAAATGTTTAATGTCTTGACCTTATACTACCATTTGCATTAAATGGCATTAAGATATCTGTCATTACAATTACCCAGAAAGGTAACATATTTGTCATGACAGCTTATGACAGCATATTAAGTATGTCATTGCATGTTTATGGCATGATTATGCCAATGTATTGTAGCTGGGTTCAGGTAAAGTTTTGCCCTATAAATCTTACTTATTTCATTAAAGCAAACAAGATGTCTTAGACAGATTGGGACACTAGCTTTCTACATGTATGTTTGTGTCTGTGTATGTGTTGGGTTGCCATTTGAGTTGCCCACATTACTCTAGCAGGGATGAACTCCTTGCCCTTAGTTTGCATACAGAGCTAAAAGCTTGTGATGTGTTCTAAACACGACTGACATTTGTCTTGCATCAACACCGAGTTCGGCACTTCTCTTTGCATACCGTCTCTTCTCTGCCAGACAAATAGTTTGTGGCTCCTAGGGCGGCAGCCCACCACGTTCGCCGAAGAAACACTAGTTGTTATGAAAGACGCACATGATTTGTGCACTTTTTAGCCATCAAACACTTTCTTTTCTGTGGCTTTGCGGCTTCAGTTCCTCTTTCGCTTCACATAAACATCACAATTCCCTTCAACTTTCATTCGTTCTCTCTTTAGCAAGCTTCCCTGGTTACTGTCTCTTCTTGTGTTTGTTGAGGGCAAGAGAGCCGCGCTGGAGCCTTTGCTTTTGTCCACGGCGGGACGGGACGGGACGGGGGCGGTCTGGGGAGAGAGATCTAATTAGTCTGAGGAGAAGAGGATTGGCAAGGGAATGGGGAATGAATAGATAGAGAATGAGAAGAGATTAGTCTTCAGCATTGGTGAAAAAAGATTTGTGCTACAGCAGGAGCAGTGTGATGGTGGAGATGGACGAAAAGGCCAAAAAAGATGGCAGAATAAGAGGGCAAGAGGAGTGTATTAGTGACTCCATTTTTCTACATAGGTGATCACCATCAAGTAGAATGTAATATGAAAATAGTGACGTACAGTCTTTTCATTGCTGAAATTTGTTTTTTTTTTGTTGTTGTTGTAAGGAAATACCTTTTTCAAACCTAGTAAAAACAAGGATCATTTTCTACATAAAGGATGCCAGCTCCAGTCCAAGGGCAGTGCGGTTATTTCCCTATTGAAACACACCTGTTGGGAACTTTCTTTGGAGCGGAACTATCAAACTGTGCCAGACATCGGCCCTCCAGGACTGGATTTGAGTTCATGTCTTATAATAATCCACAGGGTTCGAGAATTGATTGTTTTATTTCTATTTAAACCCACAAGAAACCATGCACTGCACACATATATAAATAAAACTGGAAAAACACACAATAGCAACCATTAGATCATCAAATAACAAACTAAAAAGAAAACAGTTATCAGCTATGTAAAAATAAGCTAGTGAAAGTAAGTAAGTAATAGTAAGTAAAAAATAGTAAGTAATGCCTTTAAACAACATCTCAAAACGTGTATTTATGGATTCACTGTGGAATTCCGAGCCACAGCACAAATCTGCTGAAAAAAGGTATTGAAGGTTCTAAAAACCATTAATGACCATAAGAAGCCTGAATGAGTATTTTGAAACCAAAGCTGATGTCAGTAATAAAAGTGCTTATCAAACCACACTCTAGTGTGTATTGGTGCATCTGTGCGGTTTTGTTATATTTTGCTGTGCATTGTCCTTGTACCTTGTCTGTGTATTGTTGTTTGTGTTTTCCATGTCCTTGTGTCCATGTGCTTTTGTTACAGCTGTTATTCACTGTCCCTGGCTTAGTCATGCATCCTGAATAATATGTTCACCTGTGTATGGTTGGTTACCCTGCCTTTCCCAGGTGTTTCTAGTACCTTTGTGTCATTTAGGTCCTGGTTATATATTGTTTATCCTGATCTTTTTTGTTTTATTTAAGCACTTTTCTATAATCCTGGCACATCCAGCCTCAGTCACCTCAGTATATGACAAAATGTTACAGGGATATTTTTATTTCATCTTTAAGTTAAAAGTTGAAAATCCTAAAAAGGTCAATGAAAATTTGTCCAATCACAGTCTTCCCCTCTTTGGAATCCAGGTAGATACAGCCAAGCAAGCTCTCCCAATTGTTTAGGCCTTCAGGATAGTGGTTATCAGACAGCTAACATAATTAGGAAGTGATTGGAATTAACCACAATTTTTAATGGGTTTAGTTCCATATCAATAAACATCACCCTATGCTTCCTTAACTTTCAAGATAAAGCGTGGTTGTAGATATGATGGCTCTACTCTAATATTAGCATTAAATACATGTCAGTATTATAACTGAAGTGAGCTTCAAATTTTGGTGTATATTCTGCTTGTGATGTGAATATTTCCATGATTGTGTGTAAACACTATTGTGCTCCAACTAACCCAACCCTAAAAGTAACTTCAGCAATGAAAAGATGAGGCTTTGGCCTCATTCATACTTGGCCTCTTCTTATCATGTGGAACAGCCAAATGTCCACACAATGTCAAAATGTCTGTGGTTTCATCATCTAGGGGCCATTTGGAAGGGGCTGAATACCTGGACACTAGTGACACACCCCTTAGATCTTGGAGGTCATCCTTATGGTGTTCCAGCTGTGTGTGTGTGTGTGTTCCTCCCACTCTTGATGGTCATCTTGGGACCAGTCAGTGCTTTCTCCCCCACATCTTGGATTTCTGTCCAGCTAGAGGGTGGGCCAAGCGTTCATTATTTCGTCAGCGACTAATCAGGAAAGACAGCAGTGCTTGCGGATCTTTCCTGCAAGATGCTAAAAAGAGCCTGAGAAAACAATGTTTGATGTCTTAAAGAGTAGTGTAGACTTGTAGGCTAGTTTTAGCTCCAAAGTCGCTTTATATTATTGACAGCACTGGATAACAAATTTGTATGAAAGGTAAATTTCTTTGCCATTTTTGATGTTTCTTAGTCAAGTTTTGCTGATTCAAAAAACACATCAGTTTTTAGTTCTAGAGATAAACTAAATTTTATGTATATTTTTCATTATAAGGTTGTTATAATACTACTATTATTTTCATATCAGTCTCACTGATGTGTGTGTCTCACGCTCAATCCGTGAGAGTTGGCAACTCTGTTATCTATATGTACAACAAACAAACAACATATTAATATGCAAAAAGTTATAAACATAGCAAAAGACCACATCAGCTGAGCCGCCAAGTTTATTTCTAAAAATTATCTTTCTAATTAAACCCTTGAAGCTACATGAAAATAAACTTTACCCCCAAAATCAGCGTGCTGGGAAACACTACAAAATGTAATGAAACAAATTGTTGTTGCCTGGTGTAATCTAACATGTTTTTGAATACATTTCTCAATGTGTTCAAGTGTCCACAGCACTAAAGTGAATTGTGCATGTCAAACAATGAGCTGAATAGACTTAACAGTAGTCAAGTGGCCCCTCCCATGACTAAGCTAAGCTTTCGGCCTCAGCAGGGCTCTACTTCATCTAGAGGCATAGAGATGAATTTTTTTTATCCCAATGATTCTTTATCTTGTGTCCCACAAAATCGGCCCAAGAAACATTAAGCTCTGGCCATTTCGATTTTGAGGTAATTCGCTTTTTATTTGTTGACGAATGCTGATTTGAAACCATGCATATGCAGCTGAAGAAGGATGACACCCCATTTTGGAATGAAATGTAAATAAAGTACAATTAAAGTGCAATTACAATTAACAATTAACATCTCTTCTTTGATTAAATTTAAGATACATAAAGAAATATAAGAAATATAAATGCATCCTTTGTTTAATTAACTTACTGAATTAGTCTACATTAGTCTACATTAGTCTACTCTTGATTGTTATTTATATTTGTTTTCACTTGATCTTTACAAAAAAAGGAATGATTGGTCATATTTTCATGAACCATGCAAAACTCACTTCTGTTCAATTAGCCTGCAAAGTTGGACATTAGAAGGGGGCACTATTGCATAACTGCAGTGTTAGAGCCTGCTTGTGAAATAGTGCTTTGACCCCTGATTGCCACTTTTGGCAAAGCCAGGTCAAAATAATCTCAATACAAGGCAAGACTGATATCAGTCTCAAGAGAAGGACTCCACCATTACACCACCACTGCATGGCTTTTTCGTCACATTTATCTCAAACCTCACTTATGTGATTTCTTCTCTGTTTCCTGACACAAGGGCATAGCAAAGCTATTGTCCATTCTTTTGTCCGTTTTATTAGATAACCGTATGCTGTACAGTTTTAGTTTAATTGAGATTACTTATCACCTTACTTTCGTTTCAGACGTGCATGTGTCAAGAATTTGCACAGTGCTAATAATCAGAAGCTTCTACAGCTTTGGAAAGAATACTTTAAGAGTGGATTTTAATGTTTTGTTGTTTCTTTTAAAAAAAGTATGCTTTAAAGAACAATATTTTTATTTGGAAAGTAGGAGAAATATTGTCAGCTGTTCTTCTGTTCAGTTCAGTGCTTGCACCTACAAAAGATCAAATCAGAGAAACTGAACATTGTTTTCCAGAGCTATATTCTTCAAAAGCATAATAGCACCACTGCAAAACTAAGAAGCAAACACAAATCGTATTTTGGCTAATCAGCTACATTTAGTCAAATGGTGAAAATGTGTTCAGTCTTTAAATAGGCAAAGGTTGTATTCCTTTAAAGTACATCCTATCCTAGCTAACCATCATTACACCTTTGACCTCAGTGCCACTGCTCACTGCCACAGTGCACAGCTGCACTAGGCCTTTAACAGTCAACCCTAATGGGAATGAATCACACATTAAAACCCATTAGAGCTCCAGGCAGAGAATGTGCTGCTGCTGCTAGATTCGTAGCACCCTGGAAATGTGTTTGTGGCATTGCTCACAATTTTCTGCCTGATTGAGGATGTCTGCTGACTGTTATGTGCTCAAACAGCACAAGTGTTTTCACACAAGCAGTCAAAAATGTGGGGGTTTCATGTGGATTTTTCTAAATTTGATCAGATAATGGTTATGTAAAAGAAGCACAGTGTTATCTGTGAATACAATGATGATCAAGATATTTATTTTTACTCAGTTCTGAAACGTGCTGCAAACTTAAGACTTGCAACATATTTAGCCATGTAGTAAATACACTGAGCAATCCATAAAACTACATTACACATTCATATGCTTTCCATGAAGTAAACCTATACGAACATTCAAAAAGGCTTACTCTATCCTTATCCCTTTTCATGTGAGTGAACAGGTGAAATTACTGTACATTACAATAGGCCAAAGAGGATTTTTTTATGACACCTGATCATTGAAAAATCTTTATAAAAGACAGCTGTGGTTAGGGTGTTCACCCTGCAATCAGAAAGTTGTGGATTTGAATCCCAAGCACCTCTGAGGTACCCTTGAGCAAGGTACCGTCCCCACACACTGGTCCACGTATGCTGTGATCCTGGCTGTCCGCTGCTTCACTTAAATACAGAGGAAGAATTTTGTGCTGTTCACATTATGTGCTGTGGTGTGTTCATGTATGACAGTATTGTAACTTTACACATATCACAGGACCAAAAAGGACACAGTTATTTGTGTCTTGGGTTGTTAGACCAGCAGCAACACTCATGTGGTAGTGACCCGGTGGCACTGATGCTTTTATCCAAAGCAACTTACAAGATAAGGAAAACACTCTGGTTTCAGGACAGTGTGAGAACCAGAGGAGAGTTCTAAGTGCTGAAGTCATTTTGTAAGGAGTAGGGTAAGAAGATAGATTGGATAGGAGACGCTCTCTAATCAGATGAATCTTCAGGAGGTTTTTGAAGATCTGCTGCTCTGGTCGTCTTTGGCAGCTCAATTCCACCAGCAGGTAACCACGAGTGAGACCAGTCTGGACTGGGTTTGCCTTGTGTGTAGGCACGATCGAGCCAGATAATGTTCGGTGGAGGAGTGGAGTAGGCCTGAATGATAGGATTAAGAATTTGAGAATTAAGAGTTTAATACATCGATATCACTGCTAGTTTGAGAGTGGTCCATCAAATCCATACTTGTGGTAAGAAACTAATGAAGGGCTAGAGGGCAGATAACAAATTATACATGAACAGATGGATTGTAAACTAGGAAGTTTGGAGGAGTTTCTTATAAAATGTGCAGTGTTTGCAAGAAAGGTCCATGATTTTTACAAAACCTAAATAGCAATAGTGTCTGAGCAGTCAGAGATCCATTTAGTTATATCTGTGTTGAAGTTTTCACTTCGTAGCAGGTGCCAAGTGCAAAAGGAAGCAAGTCAGCTTCTTTTCCTGTTGAAGATGTGTGACTTCTGCACGGATGCTAAAATTAGCTTTTACAAGAACCCAGACTTCCATAAGGCAGTGTGTGGAAATAGGGGACTTCCTATTAGAATCTAAAAAAAGGTTTCTGTCTTAGTGCTGCTGCTCATGCCTGATGAAGTGAGTCAGACTTTCAAATGTGTTGATGCCAGCTGTACAATGTATTGTGTTTAAGAACCACAGCATAACATTTTACATTTACAGCTCATTAATGATGAATCCAAGGTTGAGAAAGCCCTTGTTTTCAAAATGCATTTAGTCATCTCTAAACACACCACAGTGTGTAATTCTTTCTCTGCATTTAACCCCTTCACAAAGTTAAGCAGTGGGCAGCAGGCTGGGTAGCGCCCCGTGGGCAGCTTGCTCAAGGGTACCTCGGTGGTATCACTGGGAGTCCTTGTCTTCAAACCCACAACCTTTCAATCACAGGGTTAGCTGCCTAACCACCAGGCCTTCAGCTGCCAGAGCCCAGATTCACATTTTATTGTTGCACTGATATCCAGTTTGTACCTCAAACAGTTTAAACTTATAAGTATAACTAAACCGTTGTTTATTTTTGTTCTGTTGGTTTTTGTAAAATGTTTTTGTGATGAGGAGAGACAGACAGATAGAGGTTCGCTTTGGCTGGCTGTACACAATGAAACAGTTGTGCAACGTTTTGCATAATGTAAATCCAGCTCATTTGCAACTGATTTGAAACTTCATGAAACAAGTTGAACAGCTTCATGAAACAAGTTGAACAATCTCATTTCAAACGTTTCAATGAATAAGAAAATTGAAATTGAAAAGTTGACATTTTTTCCATCGTTACCTCCTCAAGTCGTCATGACAACTCCAATGATGGTTTCTCCAAGCCATCGTTGCTGTTAGGGGCTAACTGTTTAAACAGCTGCTCGTACTTTTGTCTGGGATTGCTTTGGAAAAGACTGAGAGGAGCTTGATGTTGGGTGTTTGCAGAACCTGGAGTGTTTCTTGGATGGGCAAGGTACATCAAGTACAACCATAATGAAATTAAAACTGAAAAAGCAATGGGCTCTTAATCTCAGTCCATATAAACCTAATTTTATGTACTAATTAAAAATTATATGAACCCCAGGCATTTATTTACTAATGTTAATAATAGGTCATAAACACTTTATGAATAATCAATAAACAGTCAAAGGGGAAATGCTGACCTGCTGCTCATTTACCTGTGAACTGAGCTGTTAAAGATCAGAACTTTGCTGTGAATTTTATTTTGTCATCAATAGTTAAGCATTATAGCTGTTCATCTTGTATCATGTATTCATATTCATCAGATCGGAAATATCACTCCGATGCTGTTTGTTTATTCTGTCGCTGATTATTAACACCTTTATGACCTAGTTAAGAACAATTAATCAGCACATTTTAAACCCCTTATAAGAATAATCTTACAGTAAAGTCATACAGATATTTCTATATGTAAAGCCCACTCCCAGCAACATATAATGAATGAGTAATTCACTGAAATGGAATCCAACACCAATATTCATGTTTTAACTGATTAGACGAATCAGGTATTGGATGGTAACTACAAGTAACACTGAGCTTCTTCAAAAAGAGGTTAATGGTTAGGCACACTGGCGTAAATAAAGTCAGTGCTTACTGTCTTCCTAATATTTATTTATTTAAATATTTTTCTAGACAAGTAAGCACTCTTTGCTAATGAATGTATCGTCTAAGATGTCACGGGTTGTTCATTCCTGTCTACGATGTGGAAGTCTGTGAGCTTTTGTAGAAACCTCTTAGTGCAAAATCCTCTCAGCAAAGGTCAGCACCATTCCCCTTCTTTTCTCACCATCTCTGTGGTAACGTCCTGCTGTAGTTTGTTGTCGCTAGCCGTGTTATTGTTGCCATTAGAACCCAGTAACCGTGGGAAGTGTTGAACCGGACGCTCTTCAGTTACGCTCCGGGCCATGTTGGATCAACGGTTTCCTGGAGGCCATGTCAATTCTCTTATTCAAAGCATATTTTCACTAAACCAGTCCAGAGGTATGCAACACATTCACATGGCTCAGAGAAAAATATGCTTTGAGTAGCAGCATGAGTTGCTTTTGTAAGATTGATTTGATTTATGTCTGTATCGATATGTTGATGCAAAAATAGGGGCGTAGTCTGGAGTGTGTGTGTGTGTGTGTGTGTGTGTGTGTGTGTGTGTGTGTGTGTGTGTGTGTGTGTGTGTGTGTTTTTATATAAACACACACACACACACAC